>LBNU01025300.1:1311-26602 GCA_014162995.1 Artemisia annua
CAGCACATATTATCTATTCACAACAAGTCAAAGTTAGCATGTGTCACTTTTGTTGACACAAATAGATTATTTTATGGGGTGACACCATTTTGAATTTTCAAATTGATATAGTTCCAAAAAGTTGACCAACTCCAACTACTGTGTATCACTTTCACTCTTGTTTCAAGATTTCAAGTTTTTCTCCCATGAACAAAAATGTCAATTCTAGGAAAAATCAACAACAATGAAAATCTGGGATCATCTTCATCTTTCCTTGAGTTTAAGAAACAAGCTTCTTTTTTCCTTAAAGAAAAGATCAAGACTGCTAGATTAGCTTTGACTGATGTCACACCTGCACAAATGTAATGTTTCTACTTTCTATGTTGAGTTCTTTTCATTTTGAGTTCAGTTTTGTAAATTGTTTTTGCTGATTAGTACTGCTGTTAAAATTAGATTATGATCAGATAATAAGCTCTAGATATGCTACTAAGAAACTGATGATCCAAAAATGATTATTTAATCTTATAAATAATTAGAATAGATCTGAAACTAGTTAGACGGTTTGACCTAGTGGTATATGTGTGTACTTTAAGTCTTTATCAAGTAACAGGTTGAGGGTTCAAGTCTCGTTGAGGACAAAAGGTGTAGAGATGGTGGGTGTGTGAGTCTTGTGTACATAACCATACCCATAGTTGTTTTACTCGTCAACTTGACTCGTTTGAGTCGAGTCAAAATTGAACTACTTGACTCGTAGTATGACTTGCGAAAGTTGAGATCTTTACAGATTTGGATTGTTCTCTGAATAGATTATGTGTTCTCGAATATTAGATAATCCGTTTTATATAAGTTACTCCCAAACTCGTGATTTATGTAGGATGATTTAACATATACTAATTACAACTATTTTTAGTTGTGCGAGTGTACCTGAACTATTTTAGCATCCTACTAGTATCGAGTTAGTTTTACTATGTGTTGTGTTACTGCAATATATTCCAAAAATGTGTATTTGTAGTGCTTTATTAAATTTTGTTATGTACAACCTAGACAAGTTAACAGTAAAACTGATAATATGACATTTTAAACCCAAGAATTAGATAATCATTTTGCAAATGAAATAATCTTTGACTTTGTGCAACTTTGTATTGAAGAGTGGTCGAAGAAGCTACAAATGGGAATCCATGGGCACCAGATGCCCGTTCCTTAAAGATCATATCAAAAGCTGCATTTGAAATCGATGATTATTGGAGGATTGTCAATGTTCTTCACAACAGGTACCTACATGCGTTTATTTCCTTATGGTTATTTTCTGTTCTTGTATGCTGACTTTGTGAATCAAACATCAGGCTGGTTAGATTTGATGCCAGTAATTGGAGGATACCATACAAAGCTGTAGTGGTATTAGAACATTTGTTGACACATGGACCAGAAAGTGTTGCAGAAGAATTTCAGACTCATAAAGACGTTTTTCAAGAGATGACCAATTTTCAGTATACTGATGAAAAAGGGTATGATCACTTCAATTTAGAGAGTCGATTGTTAAATTATTTTTAAAAAAGTGGTATTTTTTTTGTTAATCCTTGAGCTAAAATCTAACCTTTGCTGCTAACTTAGATTTTTCATGATATGGGTAAATACTATTTTTACAGTAAAGATTTGATTTTTCATCTTTTTACTATATTTAAAGTAAAACAATGCTTAATTCTTTATTCTTGATAGAAATCTAATCTCTTTTGTTAGCAAAGCTCTTTCATGCTAAAGGTACTAACATTTCAATGCAAAGCTTTGTTTCCTACTTTCTTAATAACTTTTTGTAATTTGTATTCGGTTTTTTTGGTGTAGATTCAATTGGGGGCTTAACGTAAGAATGAAGTCAGAAAGAATCTTGAAATTTTTAAATGAAGTGAATGTGTTAAAAGAAGAAAGAGCAAAAGCAAGGAAATTAAGCATAGGCATTCAAGGATTTGGAAGCTTTAATCATAAGGTTTCATCAGAAAACGGTCTTATTCAACAATCTTTTGTTGATAAATACAAAAGGTCTAATTCTCAATTCGTCGAGCATCACAATTTTGATGAAAACCAGATCATACCAGTATTCCAAGATGAGACTTACAAATCTAGAAACCCTGTCAAGAAAATGCCTGAGAAATCTGACTTTAGTGATGGATCTAGTGAGGATATGACGGCCGCAAAGTTGGGAAGTCAATGGAGTTTGAAAGAAAACATGGCTCCAAAAGTGGATGCTATTCTTGTGAAGAAGGAAATGGAAGAGGAGAATTTAGTAGGGGAATCAAATTCATTATTGGGTGAACGAAAAAACGATTCATGGGTTATGTTGGATGCTGAAGAAGATAATCATCCATTCAACGATGAAGATAGTCAAGCGAAAATGTCTCTAATTTGATCCAATGGATCAAGACAAATAGTTTGCTTATTTGATTACTTGTTGTAGCATTTCTTTTGCTATAAGAATGTTTGTTGATCACAAAAGATGTCATATTTATGTACTCAAAACTTCACAAGGTATGATGTGATATTGGATGATATGATAAAATAAACAGTGGAATGGTTTTATGGTTAAAATTCTCCCAATACATTTCTCTTTTCCTTTTACACATACCAACCATATACAACATTTTTCTAAGAGTGTGAGGTAGGGCTGAGCTTTTCCGACCGACTACCGACACCCGACCGCCACCCGACACCGCTCGACACCGCCCGAAACTAACCGATCTACACTCGGGTCGGGAGGCGGTTTGTTTTTTCCGGCTAATCGGGATCGGGTCGGGAGTCGGGATTACCCGACAAAACACAAAGTCGACCACTGTCCCGACCGCCACCCGACACCGACCGACACTAACCGATTTACACTCGGGTCGGGAGGCGGTTTGATTTTTCCGGCTAATCAGGATTGGGACGGGACGGGTTGGGATCGTCCCGATGCTCAGCCCTAGTGTGAGGTACGTGGTGCCAAACCATCATTCCAAGAATCTCAATGGCTCACCATACCATATTTCGTGCCAAAGCCTCTCGGCTGTTACACAACAGCCAGCACCAATTGAAGATCTCGTGCCATAGGAATTTTCGGTGTCGTGGCGGCACACCAATTGAAGATCTCGTGCCATAGGAATTTTCGGTGTCGTGGCGGCACTTTTTGCCAACTGCACGAGACTTGACGATACCCGGTGCTCCACTATACTACGATCAATAACTGGGATTTAGATTCTATTGGTAGATTTGTTGTATTTTAGTACATTTGTTGTATTCTATTGGTTAATCAAGGACACCTATCCACACTCGCATCTAATTTAAAGACTCGCCCAATTAATCTAGAAAATACTAACAGTATGCTTAAATTATATGCAATAAACCCATTTGTAGATAATTTAAAAACAAATGAGTTAAATATTGTGGTCCTGGCGGGGCTCGAACCCGCGACTTTCGGCTCATAAGACCAACGCTCTAACCAACTGAGCTACAGGACCATTACATCTACTAATTGTTAGTTAATCATAATAAAATATACATTAAAATCAACAGACATACACGGAGCCAAGATAACATGTTTGATTTAACCGTTAAAAAGTATAGCAAACAACATATGATATAAACTGAAAAACAAAGTTACTGATTCATAGGTCTAAGTTTATAATTACTGATAAATATAATTATATAAAAGCAAATTAGGATATTACTCAACGAGAAATGCTACACCCACTTAAATTTTACAAAAACAAAATCCTCTTATTCAACATACAAAGAAGATTTGTGCAAGAGATGTGAAGGGGTCAACGTTAAATATAGACCAGGTTTGAGTGAAGGGGTCAACGTTAAAGAAGATTTGAGAATAGGGAGGTGATATGTACACATATGTATTTACTTCATACACATAAAATATAGTGGGAGGAGTGTGAGATCATTAGAATCATATACGCAAATTTAATGTGTATGAAGTAAAAACATATGTGTACATATCACCTCTCTTGAGAATATTGTTCTGAACGTCCAAATTTGCGTATGAAATTATAGAATATATTTATATATTCTCGATTATAAAATTTGAAAGACGGCCCAACAATATTAATATGATAGCTCTAGACGGTTATACGTCATTGTCTGATGTTTTTAGATACCTGTAACAATTTTCAAAGTACTTTTTTTCATATATGAGTTAAATCTTTTTATATACCTGTAACAATTTGACTTTATAAGTTGCAATTTGCAAATGGCTCAGTGGTTGTGTTGTTTTTATATTTTCCAGGGATGGTCCCTTTTTCTCAAAAACTATCTTTTGTCCCCAAAAAGCTTAAATTTTAAGCATCGCATAAGGCCTCCAGATAAATGAAACAACCTGCATAAATAGCATTAGAAGCTTAAAAGTTATCACTATTATATAAGACTGTAGAACGACAAGTGGTGTTGGTAATTTACTAAAGTAGTAAACTGACTATAAGATATCAAGCATTTAGAATTTGTCGGGACAATTGAGTATAGAGTTATCGAATATTGTTTTCCAGGTGTTACAAATGTTAGAAGTAGTACACAATTCGACCCCGTTGACAAAAAAAATTAGCTCTACCCTTAGGCCGACCAGATTACTATTACATCAAATTACACCATATTACAACGAACCAAACGGGCCTTTAAACTCAAAACCATTTGAGCCGAAAGGTCTTTGAATCACACTAACATATCTTTGAAAACGTTACTGGAACAGAGACAGTTACTTTATAAAAAAAAGCTTGGTGAATCACATCCATAACCCAACCACTAATTTTGATCATTTTGGAACTTTCTTGATTGGTTTGGCCTCTTTAATATAGTCAACATTTTCTATATGTATATACGGAATGTTATATTACAATCTCAAATATCAAATTCGAAGACATACATAGCCATATTTCCAATTATTGAACATAGAACGTGAATGAACATCCTCCTCTTTCGGTTTGTAGGAATCTGATATATTAGGATTTACTGATTTAGGAATCATCCCAGTTTTTAATTCCCAAACACATAAGAATGAAGCCGAATTATATTTTATACAAAAATACACCGTTGGTCCCTAAACTTGCCAAAAAAACATCGCCGGGGCCCAAAAGTTAGCATTTTCGTCGCCGTGAGTACTTTTTCAAGTTTTTGAAGCCGAATGCATCCTTTGACCCGTAATGCTCAGTCAACTTATGTTATTTTCGCCCATGTGCCTTGCACATGAGGGCAAAGTGGTCATTTTATCATCTTGGTTAATTATTTTGGTGGTACAACCTTATGGACGAACGGTGTATTTAATCAAAAAGTTATATCATCACTACCACCACATTTTTTTTTTTTTTTTTTTTTTTTTTTTNAACCACAAAATTTTTGTTATCGATCCATAGATGCTACAAATACAAAATACCATAAGAAATTGCAATTTGAAATCGAAAACTGCTAATTACAAACCAAAATACGCAATAGTACAATACAATTACCAACAAATGTAAAGATTTAGTATTGAAGTAACCACGTTTTCTTGAGTGACACTATCTTCAGATGTTAGTAAACTCACAAGAATTGGGATGGCTCCTGCTTCAGCAAGTAAGATTCGATTGTCTGTGCATCTTTTAGATAAAGATCTTATGTCAGACAATGCAGACCTCCGTTCTTCAAGTGATCGGCTTGAAAGGTTTCTTAAAAGCAATTCAATATGCTATACATCTTCACTTACATCACGAAAAGACCCATCACTCCTTTTCAGTTTCCTGTTTGCTAGTAGAGTTGGCTGCTCAACGTTATGATTAATACACTATTGTGCAATTAAACTTCTTAACACATAGTTAGGCGTTAAAGTGACGTTTTTTTAGTTTCTGCTGAGTTTTTGGGCATGTTGTGTTCCCACCATCTATCCATCTTTGTATATACGATCTTTCATAAGTCTGCAAGAAATCATAAGGTCAAAAATCATATAGGCGAAATACTAAAAACACTGAAACGAACTATTTTTAAGTTTTAACTAAATCTTCATCTACCTGACCAGTGGAGACGATAACAAGATCACACATCAGTTCTAGAGAAATAGGACAAAGGAAATCAACAAGAATCACAGGCACATCCGACTTTTTACTTCCATCCGCGATCTTGTTCGTTGAATTATCACCACCATCAACATCAGTAATCTTCAAAAAAGACTGCGAACTTTCCAACTGATAACCCATTTCATTCTGATTATCCCCTTCAGAAACATCCTTTCAATAAAGTTTCCACCTTTATTTCCACCTCCAGATTATTCACGTTAACCGCCTCTTCCACAGGACGAACCTCCTTATCCGAATTTTGCGGCCTACCATATCTTTCCCTCGCTCTTCGCAGCTGACCTCTCACTAAATCAACCTGAGTTTTAAAAAATTCATCCATAAAACATTCCAAAAACAAACTCGAAAACTCACAACATAACCATAATAATAAACATATCCTCACTTGTTCTTGAACTTCCTCTGAGATATCAAAATGATGATATGGCAAATTCGCCAACGCTTTTTCCAACTTGGACGAAACGCATTGGAATTGAAAGGCACTTTTTTTGATTACCCCATCCTTTAATCAAAAGAAACAAATTCTATAAATAAGTTATTTACATAATAATGTTATCTTTAGCCTATGCATATATATTCCACAATATAGGTCAATTCCTGATTCTAATAATGCGGTTACAAAAATGATCATAAATAGATGGTTACCGTATTAGTTAAATTTATAACATTATCAAAAAAAACTAAACCAATCCAATTAACTAAACTCACCAGGGTAATGTTCCGATCAAAATTAGCAGCAACAACAAGCAATTTCTTAGCACCTTGTATCGAAACAATCAACTCATCAAAACAATGATCAGACTCAACTAAACCACCGTTAAAATCCCCAATTCTTCAAACAAATGCGATAGCGACGCAACTCTTCGAGATAAGTCAGTACAATCCTTCTTAAAAAGAACTAAAACTTTACCAAAATCACATCTTTTTCTCATCCACCCTAATCTTTATGCAAAAATGAAAAGTTAAAAGAAAAGAACGCATTTTGACTTGTGAAGTCAAACAACTCAAGATCAATAAGGCTTTTGAAGATGAATGACATTAAACTTTACATAAAATGAAAAAAAAAGGTAATACTTAAGAGATTGCTATTGATACGTTCAAGATCCAAGGACTTAACAGCGATGGCGTTATCATTAGGAAGATAGATCGCTCTGTAAACAGTAGCACTAGCACCATAACCAACTTCTTCACAAAGCTTGTAATCATCAGTTACTAAACCTTAAGATGGGTTTTAAATTAGGGTTTTCAAATTGAATTTTTGGGAAATTAGGGTTTTTCTAAGATTGGTTTTTATTTGTGGGTGAAATGAAGGAAAGGGTGATGGATGACATTATATATGGGCAAAATAGTCATTTCATAGGAATAATGGGATTTGCGAATAAATAACGGGACATTGACCAGAGCATTACGGGTCAAAGGACACATTCGGCCTCAAAAACTTGATAAAAGGACTCACGACGACGAAAATGCTAACTTTTGGGCCCAGACGATGTTTTTTGGCAATTTTAGGGACCAACGGTGTATTTTTTTCTATATTTTATGCAGAAGAAAGAAGCCGAATCAAATATTTTTAATTTCAAAATCATTCTCTATATATACTATTTAGGTTGATGGTAATAAAAAACAATTTTTTTTTGGGCTTCAACTTTGGGCTTATTTTGGTCCATGCTTGGCTTGTTAAAATAGAAGTGTAGTGTTATTTTATTAGCGTATGCGTATTTGTGTATTTTGCATCGTTACTTTACATCTTTATTTTAGATAATTCTTACTGATAACTATCACCGCTTCTCTCTCACATCTTTCAAAGTTTTCCGATCGTTTTTTTTGTCTTCAGCCTCCAGAGTTCCAGATATAGCTACACCGACATCCGGCTTCAACCCCACGACATCTTGATTCAACCATCTGTCCATAAACCATCATCGAACGGCAGGATTAAGGCGTCAGAAACAGAATTAAGATTGAAAGAAGGAGAAGAAGATTACACAGAGGTTTGTTCATACTTTTTTTTTTTTTTTTTTTTTTTTTTTTTTTTTTTTTTTTTTTTTTTTTTTTTTTTTTTTTTTTTNGAATCCACATCCGCGCGGTTTTGCGGTTTCGGTTTTTGCGGTTTATGCGGTTTTGCGGGTTTTTGCGGTTTTTTGGGTCAAAGATTTTTTCTTGTTTTTTTCTTTAAATTATAATTTTTGGTATATATTTATTATAAAATAAATATATCATAAGGTTACATGATGTGTTGAAAAAGAGTATTAGTATGAAATTATAAATCTATAAAATAGTAAAGTCGAATAAGATGAAGACTTTCATAAATTTCGATGCTAAATTTAAAGAAAAATAAAATTATATTACCTAAAAATTCAAATAATTAATAATTAAAATGTGTTTGAAATAATTTATTATAAAAGTATAAACAAAATCATTTTATCATAAAAAAAAAAAGATATAAATTTTAGTGTGTTATTCTAAAAAATAAATAAATATATTTGAATATAAAGGAGTGGTGCGGTGCGGTTATTTTGGTGCGATTTTTCGGTGAAAACCCAACCCGCACCGCAAAATGCGGTTTTTCTAATTTCAAGAACCGCACCGCCGGTTTTTGTTGTGGATCGGTTTTTGCGGTGCGGATTTTGCGATTTTTTTGCGGTTTGCGAATTGCGGTGCGGTTCCTGCTCACCCCTAATAGGAGGCATTCCTGCCAATGGTTTCTGTTAAGGTTGTGAAAAACTATGGACTTACCTACAATCTCGAACATGAAGATGAACCTATAAGAAACCGCCTACCATCTGAGGATTTTTAGAGGTATTATTTTATTTTTTATTATTTATTTATTTATTTATTTATTTTTTATAGATTTGGTTGAAAGTGTTTGTTAATTGAAGGGTTTTGGTGTGTTTGGTGTTGATAGTTTTGTGGGTATGTTATACAGTGTATTCGGCCGGCATACAAGAGGCTCGAGCGCTTGCAATTTTACAAGTTGCGGAAATTCATGTCCTTGGCATTGTAGTCGAGGTAGCAAAAACCGTATTGAGGTTTATATGTAATTTGTATTCAGTTGTTTGCATACTTCTTATTCATGTGTCTTTCTTTTGTTTCAAGTAAATAGTGGGTGACATATTAACAGATTGCTGCACTTGATTTCATATCGGGGCTTAATAACCATCGATCCTATTCCGACTCCGAAAATCATAATGGTGTTTCTTTTCTTGAATGGACAATAAGAGTTGCTCTTGAAATGAAGGTATTAGCGGCTTAAGAGTAATTCGTTTACAGGTTGCAAAGGTTTAATTGGATAAAATGTGATTTGTTACTTTTTTAGTTAATGAATTTTAGTGTTCGGCTATATCGTAAACTATAAATAAGTAGTTATTGGTAGCCTAAGAGTAATTATATGTGAAGAAGGTAAAAAGAGTCTGCGAGGTGGATAAACAACAGATTTGTTTTATATTTCCCGTATACATTTTATTTTTATCAAGTGTGGAGAAGGTGAAAACAGGTTACTCATGTTATGTTTCAGTCAATTTAATTAATTGATTCTGATATATGATGTACTAGATGTGATTTATGTGTTATTTATAAATGAAGATGTGCCTGTCCGCACTTCTGCATTATATCTAACTCGAAGTCCGTGTCTGTCCTTTGTGCAGATTATAAGTATTGGTTTTGGATTATAGGATGGTTCCACACAAGACAAAGCGTGGAACTGCTGATGCTCTTAAGTAAGTTTATTCTTTTTCATCAACGGCTCATTTTTTAACGCTTAATTATAACATACAAAGGGCTGTGAAACAAAAACGTTATGCAAAGCTCAAACTCCTTTGTCAAATGCATCGTTGGAAGTTCAATTGGAATGCCTTCAACGATCATTGCCTTCTGTTCGTGGCAGCACATCAGCTGATGCAGCACGTACACAGGCATCGGAAAGGATAGAATGGACCCTTTGGCTTCTTGCAAAAGCTTATGCTAATGTTAACGACCTGGCCTACCATCAGCTTATTTTTCATAGGTGAGAAATCTTTAAAATATGTTAGCAATTGACTAGATTCATGTTAAGAGGTGTCAAAATTGGTGGCTTTATCAGCCGGTTAAAATGTGTCTTCATATGTTACATAATCAGTTTCAAATATGCATTACATTGTTATAACAAAAATTAAAAACTTCGATAAGTGCAATGGGCTGAAACTGATTCATATGACATATATTTTGCGGCCTGCCACTTTTTGTTATCCGGGATTGGTCTAAATCTTTTGTAATACAGATCGAAACTCTAAATTTTTTTAAACATCATAATTTAAAACTTTGTAGATCTATATGTATTTCAGTTGCCATTTGTATACCAGTTTATGATCACTAATATCTTAATCTTTTGTAATACGAAACCAAACATGATTCTAAGCTTGCATTTCTAAAATTGAATGAGCTGCAGGCCTGCAGCATATATATGTTAGGTAATGATGTTGGTGTAATCTGTCTACTTAATTTTTTAATTATAGCTTTCTCTTTTTACGTGTCAAGATTATAAATATAAGGTGACCCACTATGGACGTGGCTACGAGTATATTGCAATACCTGTTCTATGATTTAAAGAAAAGTTTTGAAAGGTAGTTGACGTTTATGAGTTTCTATATATTCAGGTAACCGAGCAGGATATGTAGGACGCGTATGAGCCACCGTTTAAAATTGGATTACAGGAGGTTGAAAAATGGATTGCAATGTTACCGGCAATCCCAAGTGAACGAATGACAGCCACATCTTCAGCAACCACAGAAACACCGAACCAGAAGACTGGTGTCAGCGAAATCTCAGCAGAAAAGTTGACTCCTCCTCCTGTCGCAAATGAACCTGCAGAAAAACAAGAGACACCAAAACCCGAAGGTTCATCTTCTGTGAGGAAACAATTGTTTGAGAATGCAACAGAAGAAACAGGAGCGCCAAAGGCTAAGAAGCCAAAGAAAGACGAGTTAACTGTTTGCAGACTCGGTCGTCCACAATCCCAAACAAACCATCCCCGCCGCAACGCGGCGGGGGCCTACCCCTTGTTTTTAATATACTCCCTCCGTCCCAATTTAATTGTCCCTCTTTCCTTTTTGGTACGTCCCAAATTAATTGTCTCATACTAAAAATAGATAGGGGAATTTGGTCAAGTTTACTATATTATCCTTAGTTGAAGTTAATATTACAAACTTTAAAGAAGTGTTAATTAATTGGTTAAGGGTAAATTTGTCATTTGGCAAAAAAGTAAGAGAGAGAAAGCTGTATTAATTATATTTTTCTTAAACTATGTGTTTTTTATCGGGGGACAATAATTTTGGGACGGAGGGAGTAATTATCTTGATTTAAATGCTTTTTTTTAACTGAACCCGGTAAGTGAGATCCAAAATGGGCTTGGCATTAGCCTTTTTAATGGACCCTTCTATAACCAAATTACTATAGGCAGCTCATAAATATTTTTTTTCCTGCCTTTACATCACTTCACTTTACATTACTTCTCGCCATAAATCTTCATTGTATTTTGCGATTGTGTTAATTTCGAGTATAAATCGATTGTGAATTTTGCTTTTTAAACATGTTCGTCAAAGTTTAATTTCGTTAATCATTTAATTGATTGCTAATTGTGACTGATAGTGTAACCGATTGTGAATTGCGCTTTTAAATACGTTCCTCCACAAATTAGGTTTTGGTTAAATTTCGAGGAGTAATGTTTAAATTAGTGCTAGATAGATTTCGTTAATTCGGTACTTTAAATTGTGTATTATGTTACATGATGTTTAATCTATAATTATAGTGAAACTGTTGATACTTGATAGATTAGGTTTTGTTAAAATCCTGTTTGTTGTTCGGTACTTTAAATTGTGTATTATGTTACATGATGTTTAATCTATAATTATAGTGAAAGTGTTGATAGATTTGGTTTTGTTAAAATCCTATTTGTTGATTTATGTTGTCTAAAATCTAAATTAGGCCTAGATTTTTTGTATATTTGATATGTTACATTCTAATTTACAGAGAAATAGTGGACATGATTTCACTAACTAAATTCTGATCTAGCTTGAGAAGTCAAACATAAAAGTCAAATGTATGAAATATCTAGCAACTAACATTGAGTAGTAACTTGTGGTGTTAGTTGGAGTGTTTGGCATAACTGCTATAAGATGATGTCTAGTTAATACAATATTAATTATTGTTACAAACAACATTGATTTAAACCTATTGATGGCTGCTGGTTGCTTTTCTAATGCCTTATAGTGCTTTTGGTTGTTATAGCCTATAGGTTTAATTAAATTTCATTAGTTATTGTTAAATTAGGTTCCTCGGGTCGTTTCGTTAAACTTTGTGTTTGTTTGAACTACTTGGATACTCTACTGTTAATGTATACCTTAAGTTTAGATATTATGCCGTTGAATCCTTTTTGTCCATTACGTACTATCTACTTATTGAATTCCACTTCTTTTTCTTGACTGTATGAATGTTTGTTTAGTAGTTTAGTAGCCGGTTTTTGTGAATAAATAGATAGTACATAATGAACAAAAAGGATTCAACAACATAATATCCAAAGTTAAGGTATGCATTAATAGTAGAGTATCCAAATAGTGCAAACAAACACAAAGTTTAACAAAACGATCCACGGAACCTAATTTAACAATAACTAATGAAATTTAAGCAAACCTATAGCTACCAAAAGCATTATAAGGCATACGAAAAGCAACCAACTACATTTAAATCAATGTTGTTTGTAACAATAACTAATATTGTATTAATCGGACATCACCTTATAACAGTTATACCAAACACTCCAAGTAACACCACACGTTACTACTCAATGTTAGTTGCTAGATATTTCATACAGTTAACTTTTATGTTTGACTTCTCAAGCTAGATCAGAATCCAGTTAGTGAAATAATGTCCACCATTTCTCTGTAAATCAGAATGTAACATATTGAATATACAAAAAAATCTAGCCCTAATTCAGAGTGGTGTTTGTTGTTGTGAAGTGATGTGAAGGCGGGAAAAAAAGATATTTATGAGCTGCGATAGTAGTCGGGTTATAGAACGGCCCATTAAGAAGACCAATGCCAAGCCCATTCTGGATCTCACTTACTGGCTTCAGTAAATTAAAAATAATAATAAAAAATAAAAAATTGAATCAAGATAATTATATTTAAAATGTTTTTGAAATAAAACATATTTGATCCGGCTTCATTCTTCTGCATAAAATATAAGGCAAACATATAAGGTTTCTTCTTGAGCTTGAAATAATTATATTCTAAAATTTCAATTCCAAACAAGAGTGCAAGTATGAAAAAAGGAAGACCAAAGCATCTACATGTGAGCACGACTGGTTGACTACAAATAAGTAAGATTTTTGTGGATTCTACAAGATTTCAATGTATAAACGACAACTAAAACTAAGTAGGAAATGTCAAAAGAATGAAAAGATACGGTTATAAATTAATAATAGATGAGATGAAGAGATTGTGGATGTTAGTGGTCAATATGGATGGACAAGTACCACGATTTTTTGTTACTTGACACGACAAAGTTTCAACCAACATCAAGACTTGAGTGACTCTCAAAGCAGGTATGTTACTCCTAAGCAGGTCCTGCACTCCCATAAAATACAGTATTAAGGATGCAAGATAACACTGACCGAAGACGTGAGATTCTCCGAACCTTAAAATCGTAACTGTGATTGAAATGGAAACAAAATGATTCAGGCTCTCCAACAAGATTATAGGATGCTAAAGAAAAAAAAATTACCTTTTTCGTGTGAACCAGAAGTGGAGTTCATGAGATGGGACAACCATGTGCAACATAAGAAACCACGCTAGAAGGTTGTTCTAAAGCCTACTAAGAAAATTTAGAGAACCGATTGCTGATTGTGGGACTGAAATTCGTCTTTTCTGTTTATTAGTATAATATTTGGAAACACTGAATGGCTGGAATTCATCTTCTGTTATCATGGATACTGTGTTATTGTGCCATTCATTTATTAAAAGTTTATTGTAATGAATAAAATCTTTTGTGTTGAAAAATCTGGGGTACTTTTATATGTTCTTTTGCATGATAGCACCTAGTTACGTACGTGTATAGTATATGTTGGAATTAAGAATGCATTTGCATCGTTGGCTCACTTCTCAAGCTTTTCTAACAAACTCATGGGATGTATTTTGGCATTAGATGATCTGCACCAAACATTGTATTTTATTCCAACACTCGTGTGACCCATTTGACCCGTTTTGCCCCTGCATTGCAAATACATGTTTAAAGTAGGTAGCTCTGTTCTCAACTTCTGATGACTAAACATCTCCTAGTGTCTTACTCCATACCGTGTATTTGTGTTCACCCAATTTGACCCATTTCCCTTTTTAGGTAAATATGTGTGTAAAGTGGCTAGCTCTTCGATTTCGGTGGATTTGACATTGTGGACAGGTCAAAATTGGGTAACTTTTAGTGAATGTCAACATGGGCCAGGTCGGGTTGAACTGTCATTGCTTTTGACCTTTTTTGGATTTTATTAAGAATATATAAAATCCGCATAAGCATTTTTTTTGTTTCTTGGGTTGCAAATGATATAAAAGATTGTACACATTCAAATACACTTTCGGAGACTTTTCAGTTTTCACCCACTAAACCTGCTTTCTTTATAGCTGCTTTTCCAATTTTATTTGTTTGATCTGTTTCTAATAAACTAAGACGTTATTCAGTTTTCATGATAATCAGTTCGATTTCCTTAACAGCAAATTCTGATCATCAGTGATTCAAGGTATTGTACAAAGAGGGTGCAGTGCAGACTTGTACCCAGTATTCCCACAAAACACATACTGATCATAACAAATCATACAACTCAAACAACTAGCTGATATTTCTTTGTGGTACCTAAATAAACCGACAGTAGCCATCGCAGAAGCTTTTGCACCAAGAACGTAAACTGCTAAATTGCAAGGCATTAATTCAAGTCTTTAATTTGCCAAACTACTAATTACCATTACATTACACATTTTAAACTGCTAAACCTGTTCAAATTGTCACATCTCCTTTTTATTTTATTTTATAAACTCATTCTACTTGATTATCAAACCCAAATGGCCCTGTTGCAATACTATAAACACAAGCAATTAAACAAATGAAAATAAAGGTGATACTTTTTTATTGCAAAAGTTGTTGTACACAGTACAATTCAGGTCATAGTTTGCTTCTATGTTGATCATCGCACTAAAAAATTAAGCAGCTGAACACATAATGCCACAGACAACACATAACTGGAAAAGGTGAAATGTTGTTCACTTGGACCATATGCCATTCAATAGGATATTTTCCCTGCATAAGAAAATATAACAAGTACAATTAAAAAGAAATCCCATTTACTTTGAAGTTTTAGAGCAAAAAAACATAATTTAAAATGTATCACGAGATGACTTAAGATATTTATCACAACCAATCCGTACACAAGTAACGAATTCCTATTCTGACTTACTCCAATAATAACTTGCATCGTCGAAGCTTGAGACCTAGGGTTACAGAAAAAGGACAATAAGGAGTTTTCTAACTTTGATGAGAAGTTGCAAGCCTGGATTAATCAGATTTCCTTTGTTAAACATGAAAAAAAGTCGCATGCTTACACGTGGCCGACGCAGTTGAGTGGAGGCTTACAGTTGAACAGTTTTCCAAGTTGAGGGTAGTGTCGGATGTGATTAAACAAATTGAATTACTAGAAGTCATAATGCGAAACTATCCTTAAGATGTTTGTTACACAAGATAGTAAAAAACAAGAAGCTCTATTGAGCAATAACACCAGCTCATCTGATTATGCTCATCTGCTATAAACAACTTTTCATATATCTTCATATACTTAAAAGCCAGAATACTCTGTTTCATCATACATGCCCTTCCTAATCAATATATTCAAGTGTAGACCAAATGCATCCATTAGCGCCTAGAATGGGTTGACACCAGTTTTCAGCCTTATTCCTTATATTACCTTTTTTTTAAAAAAAAGCCAATTAACAAAATTTAAGTTTACTAAGTTTTCTCCACGTTGTCAGAAAGCTCTTACATGTTTACGGATCACAGATATATGATCTATATTACAAAACTACTTACAAACTACTTGATGCCTGAACACACTTCATCCTAGAAAGCTTAACAGCAAAACAATCTTGAAGTTCCTGTATTTATATTATCTTAGGAGGTATAATAGATATTCATTATGTTACGGAGTACATGTGATATATATCGCAAGCACACAAAATAAAATGTATTTGGTTGTCCGGCAACTATGAACTACTAGTTTAGCCTATCTTGCCTAGCTAGCTTATTAAAACAGCCTGATCGGGACCTCTACCACTCCTGTAGACTACTGAACTATGCTCCTATTTCCGCTTTTGATCAGCCGGTGATCCGTTCACTTAGCCTACGAATTCCGGCTTACTTCCAGCTTGGATCATTTCTGGCTCGCTTAGCCCTAGCTCGAAACAGCCAACTTACTTCGCCTACGCAACGAAGATAAGTAGTTAACTTGCTTAGCTCAAACATGCCAACAGCATTCCCTTCACTTGTTAGGTCTCTACATCACAAGCCATGATAACATATATGCCTGCCTTTTTACACCCATGTTAATAAGTTTATACTTATTCATCTATATCATTTTGAGATTCTCTAATCAGTTCTATCTATTTTGTAGTGGGTCCTAGGATTAATAGAAAATTTGAGCAATAGGTAATAGTACGCTAATATTAACTGTGAGTTTATGAGGTAACATATCCTGCAGTATGCAAGGTAGCTAACAGCAGAAGTCAATGTCATTTTTATCACCATATCTAGAAGAAAGCAAACATTCGAATAAAAATCATCAGATACACTAGATTTCTTATAGAATCTACAGAGGTAAAAAAAGGGATATAGTATTGGGAGGCCACTTAATTATTAAACTTTTTACTTTTAGGCCATCCATTTATCAAAACTAACTTATAGGCCACCCATTTATGGGTTTCGTTTATACTAATTTTGGATAATTTTATCTTGAAAATCATTGAAACAATAAAAATAAATCTAAATATAACATATTAAAACAACACAAACGAGTATTGAAATGTAAAATATAAGTTTTAGTTATTATTTAAGTGCAACTTTAGTTAGTTGAAAGTTTATTAAGATAAGTTAACTAATGTTTTACATTTAAATTGTTATTTTATTGTGTTGACATGTTAAAGTTAGCTTTATTCTTGAAATTGTATAAATATCCAGCAAAAATTTGAACGAGATTGGTATAAAAGAAAACAAATACGTAATTGGGTGGCCCATAAATTAGTTTTAAAAAATGGGTGGCCTAAAAGTAAAATGTTTAATAGTTTGGCGGCCTTTGAATACATAATCCCTAAAAAATGATATCATATCACAACGCAAACTCCCCTGAGTTCGATTCTGATTATCATGCATGTACATGCCAATACTCAATTCTATGCAATATACTTCCTAGAGGCTGTAAGGAGACTACGAGAGTGAGACAATGAGAATCAGCTCATAGCTTCAAAACAATAAATAATTCTACAAGTAGTGATATAAGAAGACAAAGAAACTAAACCCTAACTGCTAAATCCAATACGGTAAATGTTCTTGTAGTCTTTGAACAGAAAAGAAAAAACAAAAAACAAAATGTCCCCCACCCCACTGCAAAAGAAAACCCCAAAACATGTCATTGGGTTTGTATGATTAACATAAATTTGTAAAGAATTATTGCTTTGTATTCCTGGAAACCAAATATACTATTACTATCATTCATCATCCATCAAACCAAATATATATATAGGCAACATAGTTGTCAAAAGCGTGCGCCTCACGTGCCTAGGCGCGCTTCACCTGCGATGCGGGACCCAACGCTCAAAACCCTAGGCTCAGGCTCACAGACATTTAAAGCGACGATTTGGGCCTAGGAGTGTGATTAAATGGGTGGGTTTTGGTCGGAATCATGTTATAAACATGATACAAGGATCCAATCATACCCAGAAACACGTTTGGTTTGATTTTGGAAATTAGGGTTCATGGTACGATTTGGGATTTTTTGATTTAGAGTGTTTTAATGCAATTAAGTTGGTGGGTTTTGGTCGGAATCATGTTATAAACATGATACAAGGATCGAATCGTACCCAGAAACACGTTTGGTTTGATTTTGGAAATTAGGGTTCATGGTACGATTTGGGATTTTCTAATTTAGAGTGTTTTAATCCAATTAAGTTAGTGGGATAGTGTTAGAATGCAGTGTGAATCTTATTGCAACCCTAGAATCTAACCAGAAACACAAAATGAATCAAAATCAAAGTTTATTGCAACCCTGCGCTTTTTTTTGGGGCCCGCGCTTTTTATGCGCCTCTCGCCTAGGCGAGATTTTGGGTCTTTGCGCCTTGCAATCGCATTCGCTTTTGACAACTATGATAGGCAAACATCGTTAACTTTTATAAACAGCTTCAACAAAGGTTGACGAAACTGAAAACAGACACAATTCAAATAAGATCCGAATCAAAGTGTCCTTTGCCATTTGGAGAAGGATCTCACAAGTCACACTCACAACAATACCTACAACTAACAAACGTGCTTACAATGTACATGATCTACCTACACAAAAAGGATCATGAACCTTTCTAGACCAAGCCTTTATACATCCATTTAGGTGCTTACAATGTACATCATCTACCTACACAGTTTGGGACGATTACTAAATACTAATAACTCAGATGTTCAGAGCTTCTAAAAGATCTCAATGCTACAGCAACTCACGATAAATGTCAAAAAGATATGGTATAACCAATGAGGGGAAGAGCCTATGGAAGTTAATGGTCAATATGACAATATGGATGAACTAAAAAAGTGTACAAAATTTGTTTTGTTACCTAACAAAACACAATGTCAGCAAAAATAGAAACTTAAGGGACTGTAAAAGCAGGCATAGTGATCTATGTTGAACTTTTAACTACAACAAACACACACACAATTATACAAAGGTTCTTAATTTTCATATGCAGGATCAATATTAAATAACGATCACTAAATTACTAGAAAAATCAGACATAAACAATCCATGATACGTTTATTACACCATAAATTTTATGGAAAACAAAAAGCTCTTTCGAGCAATAACATCAAAAAAATCTTACAACGCTCACCTCAAAGGCTCTAACAGACCATGTGATATCATCACAGCACTTCACTGAGTGACTTTGCATATATCTTCATACTCGATCACTTGAATAACTCTCCCTCTCCCATCATACACACCCTTCTCAATCTGCACCTTAGCACAAAACTTCTCCGTATTCACACTCAACACGCACATTCGACCTGCGATACGCACCATTCACAACTCTCACAACCCCACCAATTTGCGGAATAACCGTCTCCAACTCCTCTTGATCCACCCTCAACTTATGCTTACTCTCAATCATCTCAATCTCACCCACATACTTATCAATCACCTTACGCACAACACCCTTTTGCTTATAATACTTATTAATTACCTTACGCACAACACCCTTTTGCTTATAATACCCCTTTTCAGCTAAATCTTTACTCATCCCTTCACATAACCAATAGTCTTTTCGGTTACTCCTCTCTTTCGCCTTCTCTTCTTCGTTAATCAACTCATCCAAAACCGACCCACCACCATTTCCTTTTTTACCTTTCTCGACCTTCCCAACCTTGACATCCTCCACTTCATCAAACACAAACCTCGTACCCGGCCCACCTTCACCCTTTTCCTTAGCTACATTTTTTGCTAAACTTAACTTAATCCTTTTCTCATCACCACCCATCTAATCTCTCATCAAATACTTTTTCTCTCAGATTCCAAACTTTTATCCATCACCACCAACTTTCCTCCACTCATTCTCATAATTTCCCTCTCTTGTTTGCACTTGACCAGGGCAGTTGAGTCGAGGCTTACAGTTGACCAGTTCTCCAAGTCGAGGGTAGTGTAGAACCTGGTTAGTCAACTCTAGGATGCTAATGTGGCATCATAAGACTTCCCTGAACAACTTTGCATATATCTTTATATTCAATCGCTTGAATAACTCTCCTATCATTGACACCCTTCTCAATCTGAATATTCAACTATATTAAAATACTAAATGATCCCATTCCCATTACAACCTATATCACCATCGCCTAGAATGGGTCGACACCAATTCTCAGCCTCATTCCTCATAGAGTTAAATAAAAAAGAACTCGATTAATATTGAGACACCCTTCTCAATCTGAATATTCAAGTATATTTAAATACTAAATGATCCCATTCCCATTACAACCTGTATCACTATCGCCTAGAATGGGTTGACACCAATTATCAGCCTTATTCCTCATATAGAGTTAAAGAAAAAAGAACTAGATTAAGTCACAAAATATAATGTTACTACACGTTCTCCACTTTGACATAGAGATCATACATATTTCTGAATCAAGGACATATGGTCTGTATTCCACAACTAATTAGATTCGCTGACTACATTTCTTCCAGCAATCTTGTATTCGGTCTCTATGTCAGCAGCGGTGACAACATATGCTGTCTTTAAACCCATGTAAATCAGTTAAAAACTTATTCATATATATCTTTTTGAGATATCTTAAAGCAGTTGTATTCTATGTGTTAGTGAGGCAGAGGACAAATCGGAAATTTAAGCAATAGATAATAACGACTGTGAGGTTATCAAGTAACATACCGTGTGGTAAGCAAGGTAACTAACAGCAAGAGTCAATGTGATTTCTATCACCGTATCTAGAAAGAAACAAACCTTTACACATAATCAGAACGTAAAAATGTGGCTAAGCTAGCATTTCCTGTGACTGTGGATACAAACAGATTTTAAAAAAGAGCCTCTAGAGGTACCATGGTATCATATCACTAATGTAAACTCCCCGATATTTTTTCTACAATTATATCTTGCAAGTTTTACTAAGGGTCATGTTAAATAACCGCCATAAAATGAAATCAGTTCATGTCAAAACATATAATTTTAGGCTATCTGCTTCCTGTAGGAGGATATTTCAATTCCAGTTTTCCGTTCAGTCGAAAGCGTAGAATATCCATTTTGGATGTTAAACCAAATATCAAGTTTATTAATAGATTTGGGTATTATTTCCAATAGCTGCTGTGTCGTTTTTCATCTTTATAAACGAGAGTGCATTGAGATCTGTATATAATAGTCTTTGAACAAAAAAGAAAACCAAACAAAATGCTCTGATAATTACTATCATCCACAAGAAAGCTGATGTTGTCTGCAATGGTAACTCAGTATAACGCTCTGATAATTACTATCATCAATTCCAAAAACCAAACATCCTTTATTTTAAACCATTTGCCTCTGTGATAACCAATAACTGCAAAGTAGGTTGAGCTATAGAACATTCTAATTTAACAATTTCATCTCTATACAAGTGTGTAAAGAACGAATAAAAGAAAACCAACACCAAACATCCATAATTTGGATTCCAACTACTAATAACTGAGATTTTCAAAGCTTCTAAAATATCTCAACGTAACAGCAACTCACAAGAAATGCCAAACGACATGGTGTAACAAATGAGGGGATGATATTATGGAAGTTAATGGTCAATATGGATGGACAAGTTGAAGTGTACAGCAATTTGTTGCCTAACACAACACAATGTCAGCAAAAATTAAGACTTAGGCGACTTCTAAAATGTTTTATATGCAACCTCAATTTGTTGCATAGTGATATATGAACTATTAGCTACAACAAACACAATTTTCAAAATGTTTTATATGCAACCTCAATATCTAAAAAAGATCACTGAATTATTAAAAGGGCCGAGATTGATTATCCTTTTATTTATTCTTTTGCCATTTGAATCATCAACATCTTCAACAGAAGTAACAATTTGAATATAGACAACACAATAGTATGAAAACTATAAAGTAAACGACGCATCGTTTACGGAAAACGTATTGAATCAAATAGTCTTAAATGGAGCAAGCTTTGAAGGACCAGAACCACACATTTATAGTCTAGTACATCTCTATCCTTGTAGAAGATCAAAAAACAACACTTATAAGAAGTTGATCAGATTAATTTTAGCTATTCTGTTGCTTGTGACACCCAGATACCTACAGCAAGCATCAAATTTTGAGTGACCTTCAAAGGCAGGCATAGTGATGTATGTTGAACTATTAGCTACACATAACGTTCTATTATGTTCTAAACTATGCACGCTCAATATAAAACAAAATCATTAAATTACTAAAGCAGTCAACATAAACCATTAATGATATGTTTTTACTACATCGCAAACACAGTAGAAAACAGGCAGTTCTTTCGAGCAATAACATCAAGTAATCTTTCAATGCTTACCTCTAAAAGAGCGTCTAATATCATCACAGCCCTTCACTGAGCAACTTTGCATATATCTTCATATTCAATTGCTTGAATAACTCTCCCATCATAAACCCCCTTCTCAATCTGCACCTTCGCACAAAACTTATCAGTATTAACACTCAACAACCTCGCATTCGACCCACGATATGCACCATTCACAACTCTCACAACCCCACCAATTTGCGGAATAACGGTCTCCAACTCCTCTTGATCCACTCTCAACTTATGCTTACTCTCAATCATCTCAATCTCACCTACATACTTATCAATCACCTTACGCACAACACCCTTTTGCTTATAATACCCCTTATCAGCCAAATCTTTACTCATCACTTTCACAACTATCCCTTCACATAACCAATAGTCTTTTCGGTTATTCCTCTCCTTCGCCTTCTCTTCTTCCTTAATCAACTCATCCAAAACCGACCCACCACCATTCCCTTTTTTCCCTTTCTCAACCCCCATTCCCATTCCCAACCTTAACATCCTCCACTTCATCAAACACAAACCTCGCACCCGACGACCCACCTTCACCTTTTTCCTTAGCCACATTCTTCGCTAAACTCAACTTAATCCTTTTCTCATCGCCACCTGTCTCATCTCTCATCAAATACTTCTTCTCCTCAAATTCCATACTTCTATCATCCATCACATTCACATTCCCCAACTTCTCCTCCGCCCGTTCAATCTGTCTCATAATCTCCCTCTCTTGCTTCTCCTCATCCACAATATCCGCTTTCGCTCTCTTATTCTTCAACTTCTCCTTAAAAAGCGCCTCGGAATCCCTATCAATGTACGTAATAAACCACCCTTTCGGCGTCTCCTCAACTTTACACTTGCCCGTCTTCCCCAAATACTTAACAAACTCAGTCAATGTAGCCCATTGAGTACTATTCATATGAACATGATGCCTGTCATTAATATACTCATTGTACACAACAGTAGCAGCAATTCTACTAAACCTATGACTCCTTTTCATATGGTCTAAAAACATGTTTTCGAACTCTTCGGAGTATCCGTCGACTATACGGGTCGGGTTTTGACCGAAAACTTCCATTTGACGTTGGTGGGATTCGCTCATACAGTGACATTTGAACCCGTTTTCGTCTCGGCATTGTTTTTGACACATTTGGCAGTACCAACGGAGTTTCTGGAGACCCTTTGATTTGATTCTGTTTGCTATTGCTTTTGGGGTTAAGAATTCGTTCTTTCCCATGTTTTTTGTAAAATTAAGGTTAGGGTTAATAAATTGAAAGACTTACTAGGATGATGTCGGTGAGTTTTGGGTTGTTGTTGTCGATTGATTGATGAATTGAACTGGGATCTGGTTAATGGATTTGTGGAGACGATGATATGTGAAAGAGGAAGGGATTTTTTTGAGTATTCGATTATTTTATACTTGTAGTTTATATTTTTTTTTGAGCAAATACTTGTAGTTTATATGATAAAAAAGTTTATAGATAAAAAAAAGAACAAATATATCAAAAAAATAAAAATAAAAAAAATTAGTCGGTTAGTAGTCCACTTTTGAATGGGCTTGAAATATAACACCAAAAATATGGGCTACTAAATGGTTGGGACATCGGATGGGGTAGTATAGTAGTATAATGCTCAATTATAATGGCCCAGTCTAACATTTTTTAAAGCCCAATAACAAATAATTTAGAAAGCTAAAATTTTAAACACTTTGAATTTTAGAAAACTACAGATCAAATATATTTTATTAACGAGTCGAGCTAGAAAGCTAGTAACTCAGATCTAGGACTAGGAAGGGAAGCTCTTCTTGTGATACCGGTCGGGTCGGCTTTGAAATAGCTCACAAGCTAAGGATAAGATTTACAAATGATGTTTGAAACGACTTACCTAGTGTTAAACTAGCCGAGTTTGAAGGAGGTATGGCTTGATTTATTACATCCCTAGTCTCGAACCATGTTTTATCTCATTGCTCTTGTATTATTCATTTTAAGATTAAGAAATATTACCTAACATTTGTTTTTATATATTCACAGCCAAGGTGGCTTGTGATGATGTCCTCACGAAGTGTATTAGGTTTTAAACCTTCCAAAGTACATATATTTGGGGCGGTCAAAGAAAGTGCTTATAAATAGTAATGGCTATATCATGGTTAGATCGCGTACATACAAGTTAAAGACTCGTCCTTTTTAGAGAACCGGAACAAGAATTGTTTACTAGTGATAATACCTCGTGCATGCACACGTTTTTATATAAATTTTCATCATGATAATATTGATTAGTACTTATCTTCTTCTGAAACTTCTGTTAATAAATAGTTTTCTAAGTGTATTTATTTTCATATGATAGTAACTCGTGCTTTTATTTTGATATTTATTTCTTGATAATAATAATTTAATATATTTTACCGTATTAATTTTTTTTTTACCATGTGCATAATTTTCTATAAAATTATGTAAAACATATAATACCCGTATGATATAATACCAGTGGCGGAGCCAGAAAATTTACTTATGTGTGGCACAAAAAATATTTTTTACATCAAGTTCTAACTTATATAGGATAAAAAGTACGATAGTTACACAACTTATATATAAGTTAACAAAGTTACCTCGATCGACCTAAGTTAATTTACCCTTTCGATCTTTCATGGATTGGAAGCGCTTCATCACATCTTCATTTTTCACATTGATGAATATTTCTTTCTCTATGCTACAAAGTAGAGCATGGTTCAAAAATCTATTACCATTCGATTACGGAGATCCGACTTTATCAACTTCATTGTGGAAAAACACCTTTCCACTGTTGCAGTAGCCACGGGCAAAACCAAAGCGAGCTTTAATAACTTATATATCAAAGGAAAAGAGTTATGTTTATCTAATCTCACCATCTCTGTAG
>LBNU01025300.1:42937-71204 GCA_014162995.1 Artemisia annua
GGCTCTGATACCAATCTGTAACACCCCCAAAATCGGGTCCAGCGGAAGCATACATGTCACTGGGGTGCTACACAATTGGTATCTAAACACAAAGTATAAAGACCAGTTTGTACATCAATTGTTTCAAAAATTTTCCATAAATCAAAGTATTTTTTTAACAACATCCAAAAATAGTGCGGAAGTAGGCCATAAAATAAATGAAGTGGTCCCAATTGTTTATCAGAGTTCATCTATGATGCATGCCATGCCATTTGCAAGCGCCTCCAAGAATAACTTACCACCTGTAGAAACCTGAAATACATGCTAAAAAGTGTCAACACAAAAGTTGGTGAGTTCATAGAGTTTATATTAAACATTTGATTTTCAATAGATTCCAAGTTGAGTGATATTTTGTAATAATCCAGATATTGATAAAGTGAGTAGTAGGCTACGTTGTTATACGCCAATAGTTTATTCAATCTCTTACTCAAAGTCGGTAGTTGGAGTAAGCCCTATAGTTGTATAAAACATCTGAACACAAGTCAAGTATAGTGAAACAATAGCAATGGTAGTGTAGGATATTGCCCTAAGCCTCATGACACGCAAACCTTAACATAGGGGTGATATCATAAATGATATAAATAGCCCACATCATGAAATGATGTAGGTGATGGTGCCCTCGTCGTAGGGAGGTTTCCAACTTTCCTATTATATTCGAACAAAGTGCATTGGTTACCATTTCAGGCTAACTCAAATGGGGCGTCAACTGCCAATAGATCTATTCACATATATTCGCGTTCATCTCGCAAGTGATTAATGGTTCATGATTATGAGGGACTTTTGGCAAAGGTGATAACTTAGGCAATATCAATCAGGATAGCATGAAGAGAGTTACTTTGTGTTCGGTTTGTACATGTAACATGTTGTAATAAACCAATAGAGTGTTTCATAAATCAAGTAAAATGTTAAGATAAACAAGTAAAATTGTAAGTAAAACGAGCATGTATCTCCCCTAAATAGTTTAAGATAGATAAAGAGGGGCTATGACTCCACCTTAGGAATAAGCTGAATAGAATGAAGTACCCAGTAATGGACAGTTGCAGCAACGACACGCGACCTAAATTAGTGTGCAAGTTTTAGTTTACAGCTTCAGGCTTAAGACTTGATGAAGTTCAAAATAAGTTTAAATATTTCCTCAATGGTCGTGTTTAATATTGCTTGTGTGCAGAGTTTAACGTTAAATCATTTCAAATATTTGTAAGTATTGGCTCGTACGTAAAACATATTTAAAATTAAAACCGCGCGTTTATATTAAAAATAACGTAAACGCGTAAAAATAAAAAGTGAAATTTGAGAAATAAAAGTCCTACGGGTATGAAAATTACTTTTTTACGACCCTAATGATAAAAGAAAATTTTTGGAAAAAGAAAAATATTTATTTGACTTTTTAATTATTTATAATTAATTAATTACTAATTAAACTAGATTTAATTATTATAAATACTAAACTATTTTTAATAATTACAAAACTTTTTCTAAAAATACTTTATAGTATTAGAAGCTAGGGAAAAATAAGAAAATGATGGAAAGCTTATTAATAAGCTGGAAAATTAAGCTAATAAGCTTATAATCTAAAAAAAAAGGTTAAGTATATAAATAAGAAAGGAAATATTAAACACTAACAATTAGCTAGGGCAGATGGTGCTCAAGCTCTGAGTGGTTTTGGCCCTAAGAACCAACAGGTCAGGGGTTCAAATCCCACCCCTGACAGATTTTTGCAAACATTTTTTTCTTTTTGTTTTTCTTTTTACACAAACACTAAACAGCTAAAAATATTAGACTATTACAAACACGACTCTTTTAAATCACAACAATAAGCTCAGTGAGAGCTTATTAACTCCACAGAATGCTTTTAAGCTAAAATAAGAAAAATGAAACTTGAAAAAGCTTTGAAACAAGCTACTAACTGAACTTAAGCTTGAAATAAGCTACAAACATATGAAACAAATACAAAATAAGCTAAATCAATCAAACAAGCTCACTGAGAAGCAAGGAATAAGCAAAGACAAGCATTAAGCAAATCCAAACTACTGAGCAATGAAACAGGTTTGCAGGCTTCAAATAGGCTAAAAGGTGGCTTAAGATTAAACACCTAATAAGCAGTTACTAGCAATCTAACTCCTAATCCCCATAAACTACCTAGGGGGCTTCCTAAAACAACCAATATCATACCATACACTCCAAAGATAAACAAGAAATGAGTCCAAGAAAACTGGTTCAAAACTGATAAGCTGGGTGCAGGGCATACAGTGGTCAAACAGGCAACTTCTAGCATAATTTTCTATGAGTAAATGAGGTTTAAAGCCCAGATTTCTTCTTGATTTAGATTCACAAGCAAGAAAATAACTCAAAACAACAAGGAACACAACATTTCATCCATTAATGAACAATTAGTGGGCAAAACAAATCTAGCAAAAATTGGGAAGCAGGGCAAGTCTCAGTCAAATAGCTCAATAGATAAGCCAAATTAAGCAGGTAAACCACCTCAACAAAAATTACCAAAAATCACCAATAAAGTTTAGCAACCAAATATCAAGTTTGCCAAAGCAAAAGTCCAATGAACCAATTTTAAATCCTATATGTAAATCTAAATTTTATTCAAAACTGCATATTGGATTTTCTTGACTTTTTGATGAAACATGATAGTTTGACTTTCTTGAGATTTGAATGGATCCTAGCAACTGAAAATGAAATATTATGCTGAATTAAGACTAATTTGAGTTGGTTTACCTACTTGTGCCACTATAATGGTGCTTAAGGAATCCAAATCCTCAATAGTTAAGGCCACAATTAGTCTACAAATGATTTTTGACTTTTTTTAAGAACAAGCTATCAATTTTATTCTACCACTAACCTAAAATATCCTGTTGAGGTATGCAAGAACAAATAGCAACAAAGATTTCACCCTAGAACCTAATGTAAACAGCAATCCCAAACAGTCCTTTAAGAAAATACAAATGTGATTATTAATTCAAACTTCTGATTAGGTCCATGAATCCAGTGTCATTAGTTCTAATAAGGTATAATGAGCTCACATAAACATAAAAACAACACTCCTATCAGTTAACATTCCTAAATCACTATTAAGCTAAAGATGACAGTTGAACTAGGATAAGTGAATATCATAAAATCCATTGAACAAAGAGACAATGTTTAGCACTAATCTAACTGAGATACACCAAACAAGAACAAATTCATCAAATAAGCACACAAATAAATGCTTGAACAGTGAGATGCAAATTCTGAAGGAAAATGCTTACAACACAGATTTGAGTAGAACTGAGTAACCAAGATCAATGAACACTACCTATACCTCCCTTGAGGCTTCTAAAACCCAAGCAATCCAGGTTAAACCATCTTCCTTCTTCCTTCCTCCTTCTTTTCTGAATTTTTGATTTATTTGTGAATTCTCCACTATTTTTTTTGAGTATTTTTGATTTTCTGGACTAAGCNGAACGGAAAGCAAGACAAGATTCTAAGCTAACTGCGGAAATTGGATTTTTCACTTTATTTATATTATATATACTGTACACTACATAAAAAGCTCAAGCTTCTTAAATAGAAGCTATCACTTCTTTTAAAATGATTATGGATATATATATTTTTTTTTGGAGAGATTTTATATACATTCATTGAAAAAGCTGCAGGGGACGGCCACTCCCCCACACTTGGGTGTTAGAAAGTAGAAAGAAGTCAGAAATACGGGTGAAAACCCATATGCTTTGCTACTGTTTTTGTTCACCGAGTCGCTAGCTTGACTCGATCCCCGAATTCAATTGTCCTTGGGGAAAGTTTGGAGATCCGGGACAACCATAGGTGGTATGTCCTCTCCAAAGTAATGCTTCAACCGATGCCCATTCACTTTGAAATTTGGCCTGTCATTTTGAGATAATTCGACGGTGCCATAAGGATAAACTTTAGCAATGGTGAATGGTCCGGTCCAACGGGTTTTCAATTTACCCGAGAAGATCTTTAATCTTGAGTTAAAAAGAAGGACTCGATCACCAACGTTGAAAACGCGGTTTTTGATCTTTGAGTCATGGAGCTTCTTTGTTTTTTCCTTGTAGATCAAAGAGTTTTCATAGGCCTGATCACGAAGTTCACTCAATTCATTCATTTGAACTTTCCTGTGATCGCCTGCATAAACTTATTAAACTTAGAAAAATTATAAAAACTTATCCTAGATTAAAATTTAATATAAAAACTATTTGATTTATTTAATTTTCCTAAAACTATTAAACTGTTTTTGATTTTTTATAATTATTAAATGAAGACTAAAAATTACAAGAAAAATATATGTTATAAAGAAAAGGTACAAATAAAATACAAAAATATAAAAACAATAAAAAGCACACGGATAAGCACTTAAATAAGCTAAAACAGCTTATTAGTGCAAATGGGAAAAAGGGTGTTAAATAAAAAAGTGTGTATGATATGAATGAGGAAAGTCCCTAGGGCAACTGACATCCAGGTACACACTATCACTCTCATAAGGGGGAGGTCTCAGGTTCGAGCCTGCCTACCCCCTTTTTACACCTTTTTTATTTTTTTGATTTTTTTTCTTTTACAGATTCAAACAATAAGTAAAAATAAGTACTTTTAATAAAAATAACTTTTGTAAAACTTGATAATAAGCTCTAAATGAGCTTATAAACAAACAGACAAGCTTTCTTCTATCTTTTTGATTTTTTTGAAATGGAAAAAGCTTATAGAAGCTTATACAACTGAATAAAAGCACAAAATAAGCTGCAAAACACTTAAAGATTAACTAATAAGCACAAAGGATCAATTAGCACAATGATTAAGCTTAAAATAAGCAAATAAGCACTTTCAAGGCTTACACAGTCAAAAACAGCCTAAGGGGCTTATTTCTAGCTAATGTAGGACCCACAGATAAGCTCTAATACCAAAAAGGACTTTTGATACTTGAAGCACACCTGGCAAGCTACAAAATAAGCCAATAAGCAGAGCTTATGGTTCATTAATGAGCTTGTGAGAGGCTTATGAAGATTGGTGAAAGTCTGAGTAATGGAAACCACTCAGTGAAAATGAAATTCTAGCAACTATCAAAATCAAAGAACAAGCTTACTATTTTAAGTTATTATATGATTAATTAACACAAATTAAGCAGGAAAGAACAAGATTAAGCAGCAAATAATAAGTACACAGTAAAATGCAAAAATTGAGGAAATAGGCTTACAAAGTGCACTCCAGCCAAATGAACCAAGAACAAGGACCAAGAACCACCCTAGCAGCTTACCACTAAGCTTCTAACCCAAGGCCATCCAAAATTCACCCTGCTCCAGCCATCTTCTTTCTTGCACACTGATTTTTCATTTTTCAACCTATTTATCTCTATTTTTGTATATTTTTGAGTTATGATCCTAGACTGAGTTTTATAGTATCTAAAAGCTTTTAGAAGCTTTCTAGGAGCTTATACGAGCTTAAAGAGTCCTTATACAGTATCATAACCACAATTCAAGGTGTTTAAGCTTGAAAGGGACATTATCATAAGCATAAAATGAAATATAACATAAGAGATGAAATTGAAACTTGAAATGTATTTGATAACACTGAAAATTGATAACAAAGTACTTGAAAGCTTAAGAGATATACTGGAAATGAAAGTACAATTAATTCGACATAAGAAAACTAAAATTAAACTAGATAGATTGAAATGCTGCATCTTCCTCCTCTTTTATAGACTTTTTGCACTCCCCATAAGCTTCTGAACACATCCCATCTCTAATCTTGGCCGTTGGTTGCTTATCTTTCATCCTAGCCTTTAAACTGATTTTGGCGCCAAAAGTTGTACACGTGGCTAGAGACCATTGGACCAAGATTGTGGTATACCAGGGTGCTTAGTGGACTAGTGGGATTGTTTTATAGAAGTTAATCATGATTTTGGGGTGGTTTTGTTGAAAAACAGGGGATGGGTGGTTTTGTGTTGAAAATTGATGCAGTAGCATTAATTGTGGGGGGCTAAGGGGTATAGGTGGGTTGAGGTGATGGTTTTTGGGTGAGGTGGTGATGGTGAAGGACAGGTGTAGAGAGGAGAGTGAAGGTTGCAGAGCAAGTGGAGAGGAGAGGGGGGTGGTGGTGTGAACGGGGGAGTATAACTGGAAGGGAAAGAGTGGGAGTGGGCTTAGGTGATGTTGGGCTGGAAAAGGGTTGGGCCTGGGAGTTATAAGGGGTAAGGGGTTATAAGGTTTTGGGCTTGGTTTGTTTGTTTGGGTTTTATAAGTATTTAAGGGTCCGGTTTGGTTTGTATGGTTTATAAGGACCAAAAATGTAATTTGGCAATTCTTCAAGGACTGAAGTTGTGACTTTTCCATAGTTACCATGGGGACCAAAATTGCCACATATCCAAAGTACAAGGACCATTGTTGCAAAATTCCTTTATTTAAACCTTTAAGGACTATTTATGTAATATTTGGATTTTTGAGGGACTAAACATGTAAATATCCAAAAGTTATCAAAAATGTTCCAAATTGTATTTTATGAATAGTACAAGGGTATTTTGTGATAAAATCCAAGTTTTGAATACCCAGGGACTATTTTTGCCATTTTTGAAACTTGAGGGACCTTTTCTGCCAATTGATGAAACTTTTATCCAGGGACTAGAAATGAATAATTTTGACTTCCCATGGACTAATATTGACTTTTCTTTCATTTTGAACCCTCAAGGACTAATTTTGCCAAAGTGTGAAACTTCAGGGGCCTATTTTGTCATTTTTCAAACTTGAGGGACCAAAGTTGTCATTTTGTGATTTTTGACTTTAAAGGGTTTCTTTTGACAACTTGTGAATTAAAAAGGACCTTTGATGATATTTTTCATGTTTTGAAATACCAGGGACTAGTTTTGCCATTTTGTGAAAGTTTAGGGACTGAAACTGTCAATTGTGCAAACTTGACTGTTTTTCATCAGTTTTCAATCCTTTTGTATCTGAAACACATAAAAACATGTTTTTGTGATATTTTATATATTTTAAGGTATTTTTGTGTGTTTTCAGATGTTTTGGCAGTCTAAATGTGATAAAAATGATGAGTATTTGCACACTCATCAGTTAACAAAACCCAGACAAAATAAAACTGTTTCCTAAATCTTGGCATGTCGCAGATAATCATTGGTTGACACTTGCAAATTTGATCAAAGTTTAATATATACCACAAATTCAAAATTTCAGACATAAGGGGTGTTTGGTGGGGGTTAAGGGGGTGGGGAATGGGTAAAGTATTCATTAAATGTGTTTGGTTAGTGGGGGTAAGGGATTGATTACTCCGTAGTGGGTAATGAACCATTATAAGTATTCATTACCCACCTCACTCATTCCTTTGTATTTCCTTTTCCTTTCCTTTTCCATTTCCCTTTCCCTACTTTGAATCAATCGTTAATCAAACCAAATTTACTAATAAAGTAGGTAATTTCCAACAAGTTTCATAGAAATGTTATTAGGTCTTTCCTTATAATTTTCATGTCTCGAAATTGACATTCACCAACTCCATGCGTCCATATCTCTTTTCGGTTCTATACCATCGATACTAAGGACCAATCTCCATATCTAGCCCCTCACATGACAAAATATCTTGAGGTAATTTATTAGATAAATTTTTTTTTTGAGAAAAATTTAACTAGTGATTATTATTTTACTAAAAGACAAATATCAGACACTCATTAACTTCAAAAGCTTCACTATTTTTTGTATTAAAGAATATGATTTAAGATCATTTGAGGAACAAACTTTTTTTTACATACAAAAGGACTAATCACCACCCTCCATCTTCCCTCCATCTTTATTTGATCTAACAATTTAACAAACAATGAGATTAATACTAACAATTTAACAAACCCACTTTCATCCTTTTTTTTTTCAAATATTAATATCTTTCAAACCGTTAATCGTTAAGCGAAAAAAATATACCCTTACGACGAGCATTTAATTATCTTTCTATAGATATGCATTGTGATATACTTTCGACAATTTTTTTTTTCGTTTTTTTCACGTTTTTTTTCGTGGCCGAAAAATCACATATGATATATCATATATGATATGCAATATCATATATGATATATCATATATGAATCATATATGATATTGCATATCATATAGGAAAATGTTTGATGGACCTAATAAAGGGACCTAATCATGGACCTAATGCTTAAAATACTTGTACAGTGCATGCACTGTACAAGTATTTTAAGCATTAGGTCCATGATTAGGTCCCTTTATTAGGTCCCTTTATCAGGTCCCTTTATCAATGCTATATGATATTTTTCGGCCACGAAAAAAAACGTGAAAAAAACTAAATTTTTTTTTTGTCGAAAGTATATCACAATACATATCTATAGAAAGATAATTAAATGCTCATCGCGATGGTATAATTACTTTCACTTAACGATTAACGGTTTCAAAGATATTTAAATTATAAAAAATGGGTGAAATATTAAATGTTTTTAATCTCAACCATTGATTTCTTTTTAGATGGATGGTGAGGATGAGTCCCTTGATATGTAAGAAAAGTTTTGTATTTAATATAATTCTACTCAAAGAATATACATCCTTAGTTTTTCATGCATATGTTACACATAATATTAGAACATCTAAATCAATACGGTTTATTCATAGAAGTTGAAGAAACAAATGATATTCAAACTCAATTGATATATCATGCGTGCTATAATACTAATTTGTAAGTTCGAACAGTTAACATGTTGCCGCAAAATGGTATAAGTATTTGGATACAACAATTCTAAAAGATTTACCGTTTTATGTATCTGCAAAAAACAATACTTATTTCCATTTTGACAACAGCATGTTCAGTCTTCGAATGTTCAAATTAGTGTTGTATCACATGTGATAAATAACACGAGTTTGAACATTGGAAAATAATTTCATACAATTTTATCAATTTTTATGAATAAACTATATCAATTTGGAAGTTCATAAATTATGTGTGATATATGGTTGGGAAACTAATAATTCGTATTTTTAAATGCCAAAAACAATAAATCCTTTGAAGTTCTGCACATATACTTATGCTCATTTTACGACAACATTTTGAGTGTTCGAACTTACAGATTAATGTTATATCACATGTGATATATTATGCAAACTCTTTTACCAAAAAAAAAAAAAATAATAACCAAAAAAAAAAAAAAAAAAAAAAAAAAAAGTTCGAAAATAGAGGAAAATGTCCCTAAATTGAAAGATATTAAATGCTTATCGTAATCATGTAATTTGTACGATTAACGGTTTTGAGATATATTATTTTGTTTTTAAATAAATAGAGGAAATGGATTTAACTAAAAAAGATGGGTTGTTAGGAGATGGATTTGAGTGTTTTATTTTAGTTAAATGAGTGATTATGATTGGCCCATTAGTCTCTATGTTTTTTTATGGTCTCGAAATAATTCAACTCAAACTTTTATTAGTCAATATGAGGTTTCGGTTTTACAATTGAGCTCTCCCATTAAACAACATTAAAATTAGTTTTTCAAGTTTGTACTTTCTTTTATTATATAAAAGATGTCAGTAATCACCAAATTCGTAACTTAGTTTATTTTTAGATTTCGAATTTCCACCATGCGGCATGTGAATATACCCGTTGTTGTACATAGCCATCAAAATCCATGGGTGATGGTCTCGCGCGTTACATACGATTCATAAAGAAACAAATAGATGAAAAACTATAGACATTACGGAGGTTTCCTGGAAGATATGTTAACTTAGTTTTTCCACAAATTTATTTGTAATTTAGGTGTCGTTTGTTTTTTCAGAGCTTTTACCTCTTTATCTGCAAACCATGTCTGCAGAAGAAGAGGTACATATAAGCTCTTCATCTGTAAAAAGAAGACCGTTTGTTTTTTTTTTTGCTATTGAAGTACTTCTTTCCTAGATTATTTTGTGTGCTATTGAAGTATTTTTTTCCTTTTCCTTTTTCTTTTTTCACAAGTTTTTTTTATGTTTTCGTCCGCATGTTACCGTTTTGGTACATTTTCGACAATTTTTTTTACGTTTCGTCTGTTTTTTTTTAACATTTTTGTCCGTTTTTTTAAGCTTTCATCCGTTATTTTTTTTTTCTTTTTTTTTTTTTTTTTTTTTTTTTTTTTTTTTTTTTTTAATTTTTTTTTCTTTTTNTTTATGTTTTCGTCTATTTTTTTACGTTTTCGTTTTTTTTAATGTTTTCGTCTGTTTTGTTACGTATTCGTCCATTTTTTTACGTTTTCAACCGTTTTTTTTTACGGTTTTATCTGTTTTTTAGGTTTCGTCTATTTGTTACGTTTTCGTTCGTTTTTTACGTTTTCGTCTGTTTTTTTTATGTTTTCGCTCGAAAGGAAATCGACTCAAACGTTAAAAAAAGACTAAAACGTTAAGAGAGAGAGAGAGAGAGAGAGAGACAAAAATGTAATAAAACGGTCGCAAACATTAAAAAACAGACGAAAATGTAAAAAAAACAAACGAAAAAGTAAAAAAAACGGTTGAAAACGTAAAAAAAACATACAAAAACGGATGAAAACGTAAAAGAAAGACGAAAACGTAAAAAGGGGACGAAAACATAAATAGATGAAAACGTAAAAAAATGGGCGAAAACGCAAAAAAACAGAAGAAAACGTAAAAAAGGGACGAAAACCTAAAAAACGAGTGAAAACATAAAAAAAATACGAAAACTTAAAAAACGGACGAAAACGTAAAAAAATCGGACGAAAACGAAAAAAACAGACGAAAAGGTAAAAAATAGACAAAAACGTAAAAAAAAATGGCGAAAACGTAAAAAAGAAATAGAAGAAAACGTAAAAAATGGTCGAAAGTGTAAAAAAACGGACGAAAACGTAAAAAAATGGACGAAAACGTAAAAAAACGAACGTAAACGTAAAAAAACGGACGAGAACGTAAAAAAACAAACGAAAACATTAAAAAACGGATATTGAGAAAAGAGATGTATGGTTTGTGAATGAATAGGCAATAAGTGAAAGAAGAGGTAATAAGAGGAAGGAGATGTCTGAATTTTGGAAGAGGAAAGAAGCTCTTTTGTCTGAAAAAAAACAAACATGTTCCTCTGCGCGCCCGCAGAAGGAAAAAAGTGAAAAGAGGCAATAAGACATTTTTTGAAAAAACAAACAAGGCCTTAGCATGTTAACGTGTGATGTACAGTCACCTTCCAACTATTTCTTCGTTGCGTTTTTGCCATTTTATGCGTACTTTAAGACTTATATATAGGATGGGCTCAAATAATGGTATTTGGTGTAAATTTTGTGAGTAATTTCCAGAAAGTTTTACAAAATTTCTGCTATACCTGCAAGATAAGATCGATTCACAAAACTATAGTAATTTCTTACAAGTTTCATGATCGTTAATTTCTTACAAGCTATATAAATATACACATCACATAACTCATCATTTCAAAACCATACCAACTCCTTTGGATAAATCTCCATCTATAGCTAGCTCCTTAATTAAGTATCGTGTCGTGAGTATTATTTATTTTTTATATACTTTATGTGAATATCAAAATTCGTATCAACATGCACGTACCATTTTTAAATATGAGATGCGGTTGACAACAATGTTTTGATTTTCTGTATATTTCTATCAATTTAACAGTATCCAAGTATGTCTCGAAGAGCACTTACGTCATCAAACCAAGCAGGAAATCAGCTAGGGTTACCAAATGCGCAGCAACCAGCTGGTATATATATATTTACATATTTCCATACGTCCATGTTTAGTTGAATCATTCTTTGAAATTATGATCTTTTCAAAAGATAGTATAACATGTTTAAAATAACATTCATGTAGTTGTATATGTATCGGCTTTGCTTTAAAGAGCCACACCACCATATGCGTATCAATTGGTGTATTTTTTACATGCATGACTTCTTTCGAAGTCTCTCTCTCTCTCTCTCTCTCTTTTTTTTTTTTTTTTTTTTTTTTTTTTTTTTTTTTTTGTGGACAGTTAAATTTATTTAGTATTAGAAACTAAGCTAGGAAGAAGCTAGATGAAACAAATATAAACAACGAAACAAACCTGCAAAACAACGTTAGAACCCCCTAACTTCTTTATTAGTCTTTGATCTACAAAATTAATATGTTAAGCGCAGTACTAATTTTCAGCGAATTTTCCAAGCTAATACAAATTATGTGTTCGTTATCGTAGATTTTTCCATGGTAAACATTAAAATTACCCTTATAAAGCATTAATTTGGTCAAATTTATTAAAAGGTTATTCATATATATATACCTACGTCTTAAAATTCGCCTGCATATAGTGAATAACTGAAATGTTCAAATGCCTACCAAGTACATACTAACGTCTTCATCATATATATACTATATATATATGTTTCAGTCTATGTGGATAAACTGTATATCGGAAGGCAGACAAACATTATCCACAACCACTATTATGATCAAGGGACTACGGCTAATCCACCACCAGGTACTTCTTTTGGTGTCACATAGAAAGTATTTTTCTTAATTCAACAACTTCACAAACCATTCATGCATGTTTACTAGTTGAGACCTGAACTCATAATCACTTGATTATTATCTATACTATTATATAAAGCCTTTAATTTGTTGGTTCCATCAAAAATTAAGATAAGGACTTCGAATACAAAGTGACATGTTTCAATTCTCAACTAAAAATATTTATTTTCAAATTGAAATATCTTTTTATCTATTTTTTTATGATCTAATTTCACAATATTTTTTAAAATTTTATGCTCTTTAATTTCAACATCCATTTTGATATATTTTTAATAGTTTTTAGTTTTTACATTTTGTGTGGGTTTATTTTATTTTGATTCAATTTTTTTACAGCTTTAACATTTTTTTCAATCAATACAATCATGATTCGTCAAAATCATATTCTTTTGGGAGAGTGTTTAACGGGTAAGAGATTGTGAGATATCCGAGAATAATGATGTCACGGGAAAGCTACGGGAAACCCAAACAAACACATACAACTAACACATATAAATTCGGAGTGTTGTGAAACGAATCCACTAAGTGGGTAGGCAATTGCGGGAGAGTTGAGTTAATAATTCATTTACAATATCATATATATATATATATATATATATATATATATATATATATATATATATATATATATATATATATATATATTTTGAACGGCGGGTTAGTTGTTAGTTGTTGGCTCGAGTTAGCGTCTCATCCTCGGGCAGAGATACCAACCGCGAGCCTCTCCTTAGGGATAACCCCACTCCTATTCCCGATTCGCCTGATATCATTAGAGCTTGTGGTTCCCAAGTGAGGACTTCCCGGTTGGTCACCCAAACCGGTACTACTCTCACTTGGGCTCGCTTAACTACTTAAACCTTTACCACTAGACCTATCGCCGCCGCTGTGCGAGGGTATCCGACTAGTATATAGAAATGTTTATATACAATAAAATAGGCTGCCTAAACATGTATTTTCTGAACGGCAATTTTTTTCGCACCTATCTTACAATATATCTCACAAATGCCTCCAGCGAGGCTTGAACCCACAACCTGTTGGTTGGTGGGCAACTCACATACCACTAGACTAAAGGCCTGATTCATGTATGTGAGGCATTGTCTACCTAAAAGTCAGACGTTTGATGAGCTGGTTAATGCTAAATGATTCTTCAAGTAATTTGATATATATCCTATGATCTTATCCTAATTTATGCATCTATTAGTAATGTTTTTCAACTATCAAAGGTATTGGAATGCGACAAGATTTAGCACAAAGGACACCCCATGCAAACCATCATGTGCACAGCAAAGTGATCCAAAAAGACAGCATATCCATATACAGGTGCAGTAGCTGCAAAGAGCTAGGTAGGGGAGATAGATATGTATGTGAACATTGCCCGTATGTTCATCATCTCAACTGCACAGACCATAAGGAAACAGAGACCCATAAGTTTTTTAAAGGATCCACCTTCAAGTTCCATCAACAACGTTTTGATAAAAACGATAGACGTTGTGATGCATGCGGGTTGGACATCAATGACTTATTTTACCATTGTGAGAAAAAAGGTTTAGATCTCCACCCGTTCTGTATAAACCTGCAAGAAGAGGTTTATCGTGACGGGACAAAGTATAAGCTATGTAAGAAAATGAATTCAAGATGTTGTCGCTGCTTCTCAAAGAAGAATGCTGTCAAAGACGGCTTTTGGTGGTACTACTCATCAAACGAGCAATGTCATGTCTCATGCATGATGGATTCCTTCATAACTAAGTGAAGGTTTGAACTTTGAAATGAGCTAGAGGATTTTTAGAAGTTTTCGTTTGTGTTCTTTGTGAACTTTCAATGTTTTGTTTCTGTTTGAAATGTGCTGTTTATTTAGTTTCTTTTGTGTTATTTGTGGATTTTCTATAAAATGGTGTGTTATGTTAATATGCTGTTCAACTTTGTGCAATTTTACTTACACTATTATTACTCATGCATTATTGTCGGCGTCTACACTTGGTTTAGGTGATCCAATCATTATCTATGTTCACATAAAAATCAATTTTGCAATTACGGGGTAACACTAACACGTACAGTTAGGAAATGCTTACTACCATCAACAGTCTATTGTCGCTAGGACCCATACATGGGCAAGATGAAACAATCTAGTCTCATGTAAATTAAGGTGTTTAATGGGAGAAAGAGGCACGATCTTGAGACAATATTGGATATTGTTTTTCTAAGTTGTCCTGATGTATCGTCAAGAAATATCAGCACAACATGACGTCAATGTCTTAAGAATGATCATCATACTCAAGTCCATGCAGACACGCGGAAGCAAGGAACAAGGAATATTTTTTTTGAAAGGAAGGAACAAGGAATATAATATAGATACAAAATGGTTTCGCTTAGTCTTTATCGTTACCAGTATCTGAATCTAGCATAACTTTTTCCATTCTTCAGGTATATTTTATTAGATAAAGAACAGTAATATGTCAACTGATTATTTCACACAACATAGATATATATAATCGCACATAATGAGCTATTGAATCAACCAAACATACATTTAATAGTTTCATGCATCATTTTGAGTCATTCTGTTACAAATGTCATCATAAACCAATACTCAATATTTCATCAATCACATATACCAGAACTAATGGTTCCACCTCTCGTTCCACTCATCTATGAAGTTCGCCACTTGTTCTATAGGCTTACGAGATATATTTACATGGACCATTACCTGAAGAATAAAAACGAAAGCAGGTTAATATAATTGAGTCAAAAACAATCTATTTTTGCTCAATATTTAGTTGGTAGTAGTTATGGACCCAAATAAATAAATAAATAAAGAGCCTAAATCAAAAATGCAAAATATAGAAATAGTTTTATGGCCTGAAACAATACTACTAATGTCATGGTTTCAACTTTCAAAAACTGACTTACTTGGATCAGTGGATGCTATCATTCCGGTGTGAGCAAAGTCACAATCAAGGTCATGACGGCCTTTGGCTTGATAATAAGAATTCATGAGGTATGATGCATGAGCTCGCACGGTGTTGGGCTGGAAGCAAGGTCCACCAGGTTGGGTAGGACTACAGTCGATACCATTGCTACAGATATAATCGATGTTGGATTGAAGTGCAGTATCGGTGACATCTGGTTTAGGTATACACCAATGTTTGCCTTGTGTTGATGATGGTGTCGATGGTGTTGGTTGCTTTGGTGATGGGCTCGTTGACTGTATCAAAATGAATTTGACAGCAATGTTATAAAACATACAATTATGTAGGAAGTACAACACTTACAAAATTACCATACAAGTTATCATAATATCCATTTCATGTGCTTTAATCAATTTCATTTCATCATATGTGTATAATTAATCAATTTTCTTCTTTAGTGATCATTTAATTTTATCGACTAAAGTCCTAAACAAACAAAGGCACAAATACTTATTGCATAAAGTGTTCAAGTACTTTGCTCCTAAAACCACAAGACTTACTTTTTTATAGCTATAAGCTTATAATTATCAACTAATTAATTACATAAACTGTCATCTAAACACAATTATATTTTGATAATAATCAAACTTTAACTTTCAAAAAGAAAAACTTAAATAAAAGTCCATAAAAGCTAGATGTATTTTTCATAAACCTGTACTTTATATCATAGATGCAAAAAAGTATATTTCAAAATTAAAAAAGGAACACTATTTATTACCCATCTAAGGACATATATTCCAATCTTATCGTCCTATATATTCCAACATCACTATCTATACACTCCATTAGATTCGAGTGTACATGCCATATCATATCATACAATTAAAAAAAAAAAATTACTAATTACTAATAACAAAAATAATTAAAAAGAAAAAAAACGTGATACCTGTGATCCGTGCATAATTCCAATGTCATAAACTTGAGTAAAATCAGGTCGAAACAGTCCAAAATTCTTTTCATCCAATGAAGGCCCTTTTAGATTTTCATTAAACAATGAAAATATGTACGTTTCGAACTTTCGACCGGGCATTAACGGCGTCCCGTCACCGGAGTTTATTTTCTTGATTAGTCCACCATTGTAGGACGCCGCATTGCCTGGATTCGCATGCTTGTGTTGTGGGTCACCTCCCGATGGCCAACCTGTCTCAGCAACGATTATTTCGACGTCTGGGTAGCCTAACTTCTTCATTGATACGTACACCGCGTCCATTAGTTGATCGAACTGATTCGTGTACCTTGGTATCAACAATTTGTTAGAAAACTGTACTAAACAAGTTTATCACATATATTTTGCAACAATCCAAACAAAATAATTCATCCTTAATCAGTTAATCATGTAACAACTTTTTTCATAAAAAGAACCACTTTTTTCAAGATTGTTATAACTTTTAATAACAAATTTAAAAAGTGATGAATACCTTTTTCCAGTAGCTTTATCATACATTCCAGCGTTAGGTTTGAAGAGACAATAGTTCTCAAGTTCCGGGGAGTACCCATAATACGTATACGGATTAACCATAAACCCCGATTTCGTCTGCCGATGAAACTTAAGGATCGGGGCAAGATTTCCAACATCCCATCCACGTCGAAAAGTTGCATTACTAGGCGGGGTAGACGAAGCAAGTATACTCAACGAATGTGGGCTCGAGACCTTGATGTCATTAAAACCTACTTTAACGAGTGCTGCATGCAGCACTCGCATGGCTGGCACGAGGTGGTCCACTATGTTTTGTGGACCCCAGTGGAGCACCTCCGTGCCAACGCAAATGTAATGTATCTTGGTAGCAGGATAAAAAGGCCTTATGTTTGTATTGACCCATTGACGCGCGTAAAATGGGTCAGTTAGCGAAGGGATATCGCCATTTGGTATAGTGACCGAAACAAGAATGCCGGTCCATGCAAAGGCTCTAATGATATCCGGGTTTACGTCAAAGATTCTAACGCGGTCGATATCAGTGTTGGATTTGAGGAATTGCGCGACGGTGGTTGGTGGTGGGAGATTGTCTCCAAGGGTCCCGTAGTTGACTCCAATCGAGTTAACTACGGGAACCAGGAGGAGGTGGAGGAGGAAGAGGAAGAGGAAGCGATCGAGAGATCGATGGTTCGAAATCGACATTGTTGTTACCGAGTTGTATATTTTTGGTGTGATTTTAAAGGGTGTTGAATATTGGCTGTGGATTGTTTAGATGAATGGTAAATGGTTTTGTTGAAAAGTAATGTTGGTAAAGAATGAGTAATGTTGGAAACGTGGGTCTGGTGACCCCTTAAAGTAAAGAATCAAAATGAATGATTTTTTAATCAAAGAATAACATTTTTAGTGTTTTGAGATATTGGAAACATAAAGAAATCACTAAATGGGTAAATATCAAGATTTGTGAAGAATTTTATATGCTCCGGATCAATAATTATTTACTACTAATAAAATCTTGAAAATAAGTCATAAACTTTCTTTTCTTTCTTTCTTTCTTAATGTTGTTCAAAGGGGTAAGTTTAAAATAAATATACGAATATTTGTGAGAAGGATAAAAATGATTAAAAAGTAAAAGTTTTTACAAAAGTATAAAAGATTCATAAAATATGGACAAATAAAAAAATTGTGAAGCAAGTTTTTCTAAAAGTGTATAGTTTTAATGCAAAAAAAATCATGAAAGAATCGTTTGTGCATTAAAATTTTGTAATTTTTGAGCATCAAAAATTCGTTTTTGCATCCAACTTCTTTTTAGTATATGTATCAAAATTTTATTGGGCATCAACATATAACAAGTTGAAAATTTTATGCATCAAAAAGACTTGTGTGCATTAAAATTTCGTTTATCGTGCATTAAAAAAGTATAAAAACATAAAACTAGAAAAACTGCATTTATAACTTTTTGCACAAACATCATCTATCTTTGGATATTTGTTTTTTGAGAAATGATATTTCCTCCTACTTTGTATTCCTAATAATGTTTTTACTCACATGATCCTGACAAGTGGCAGAATTGACGGTTTTGATGAAAAAAAAAGTGAGTGGGAAACACATGTTACATTTTTGTATAGGATGGAAGATAAGTAGGAATGTGAAGTAGAAGGATATAACAAAACTCTTGTTTTTTTGTTTGATCTCTTCTTATTGTTATAAATATACTTTTTATGATAATTTTACCTTACTTTTTTTTATGAGAAAACATAAATATGATTTTTATTTATTTTTTCCATTTATAGATTTACCTTAGGGGTAAAAATCGAGTCTTGTTCGAGTTAATCTACTCGGGTTCACGGATTGGCAGGTTAGTATAACTTCTACCAAACATGACCCATTTATTATCGTGTCAAGAAACTCAACTCTAACCCAGATGTGCATAACACTTATGTAACTCGTTTGTGACCCGTCTAACCTGTTTAAGTTAATAGGTCAAGTGGTGAATAAGGTTTGTGGTTTGTCGATTTAACTAGTTTAAATGCAAAAATTATAAAAGGATATAAAATTGATAAAAATGACATACAAATAACTATGCGACAATTTTAATGATATCCGATGAATCCTTATCGTCATTCACTCATATTAAGTACATAACAAAATATATTTAATCAAAATTCAACATAAAACTCAAGTTATATATTTTATATTTAGAGACTTATATTAGTTAAACGGGTTCACAAGTTGACCTGTTTAATAGTTACTCAAACAAAACACGACCTGTTTAGTAAATTGGTTAGACGAGTTGACTTGTTTTAACACAAACCTGTTTATCCTCAACCCAAACTTGTTTAACTTCGTGTCAGTTTCTTGTCGTTTATCGTGTCGTGTCGAAAATTGTCACCCATAACTTACCACTACACCCATAACTACCTAAAGTAACCAATAAAAGTAATTATCTCTCTTCAAAAGGAATAATCTCTCTCTATCTTGCATCGGCACTAGAGTCCCGGATTTTATTTTTTTTTATTTTATTTTATTTCTATATTTTTTTTTACTTTTCCCGCTATAGGGGTGGTTTTCCAGCTGGGAAATAAGAAAAGTAGGTGGTCTCATGCCTTTTCCCGAATTCACACCCTTGACCCTTACTCACTTGCTTACGTACATGCTAATCTCTCCCATATACAAAAGAAAGAATTTCTGTTTGTTGAAGTGAAAGGTAATGGATTTGGGGAAAAAAATGAAAGAAAGCAGCATATGAGATGAAAGAATATATGTAATGGTGTAAACTGGTAAATGAGATAAACGTTGGGGTATTTTAGTCTTTTAACATTTCAATAATAAGACAACATATAAAATAAAAATATTCTCTCTCTCTGGCGAACAAAAAACCCTTCCCAACCTTAATCGCTTTTTCATAATTCTGCCTCACTTTTGATTTCTTACACTAATCTTGTAATAGTTATTGATTAACCTTGTTGTTAATTCGTTTCTAGAGCAGATTTGTGTTTAGATCTTATATAGTTTGGTTGATTTTGTGAATCGTTCCTGGAAGGGTTTTTTGTTCAAATCGTTTTCCAAACTCTTCTATCCTAAATCGTTCCTACTAATCCTATAATCATTGTTAACGAGCATCATTCCTCATCTATTGCTGCAAAGATTTTTTCGGTCCTTCCTCGAACCGTACCTTCAACAATAATCCTTCCAACAACTATGGTAGTACCAATAACTTTGAAGGATTGATGTCCAATTTTATGGCATCTCAAGAAGCTCGTATAGCTAAATTCACATCCGAATTTAATCAACAACAAGTAGAGATGACCAATAAGATTGACAACTTATTGAAGGCCCTTACCAACCAAGTGCTATCACCTCCACATAAGGACGCTAGGACCACTAATAGCAGACCCCAAATCAAGGACCCTTCTTCATCCAAACATATCCACTTCGTCAACGTTGTCACTATTAGACCAATTGATAGGAGTGAGGAAAATAATGAACTTAAGGATGAAGTTAAGGAAGTCGAGGTAGATGAGGAAAGTAGGGTAAGCAAGATTGAAGAAGTAGATGATGGAGAGGACTACTTCAATAAGTTACCAACTAGAGAAGAACGGGCATACCATAAGGATTTATTCGATGACTCTGAGACATCATACTTCCTAGGTAACCCGATTATCAAAACGGGCGACCCTTCTAATCTCAACATACCATGCAACATTGGACATTCGCATGTGTGGAAAGCATACATCGACCCTAGATCGCCCATAAACATCATGACTAGAGCCCAATACAACTTGATAATGAAAAATCAACTTAGGTATAGGGTATTCCCCGATAAGGGATGGATTAGTAACTTCACGGGAAGAGTTAGGGGATTACCGGTTTATGTAGGGAACTTTACCTATGTCACCAACTTTGTGATTGTAGAAGATATCCGCCCAATAGTCGATGCAAGTTTAACTCAAGTAGTCTTGGGAAAACCGTTTATTGAGGTCTCTAGAATGACCTATGAACCTTCCTTAGGGATAGGTAGATTTAAGGATGAGACCTATGAAGTGAACTACCAAATGCCATATAAGATAGAGCAATTCCAACACTTGTCAAACATTGAAAAGGAGCTTAAACAAGTGGTCTCCTATAGGAATGATGAGGATAGACATAGGGGAGTAGACTATATCATGGAAAGGATATTCAGTTTCTACAAGGATTGTTTGAAATTAGGACCGGATTATAAAACCGGACAAGAGGATGACCTAGAAACCAAGACCAACGATGAAGTCACGTAATGTACGGTGACTTTGAGTCTAGCTACAAGACTCGTTAATAAAGAAAAGCGCTTCTTGGAAGGCAACCCAAGCTTTGTGTATTTTATTTGTTTGTTTATTTGATTTTATTTGTTTCCGTATGTATGATATTTCTTCTTATTGATTCATGATTCAAACTAACTTGTGAAAATGATTTATTTTGTTTTTAACTTCGTCTTAACTACATATAAAGGTATTTTGCAATAAGCTAAGTGTAAGGGAAATCTAAATCGGTTTACAAGAATGACTGAACATGAATCATAACAATGTAAATTAACATACATATTAGTATAACAAGAAACCAACCCTAAAATATTCTCTCTCTCTGGCGAACAAAAAACCCTTCCCAACCTTAATCGTTTTTTTCATAATTCTGCCTCACTTTTGATTTCTTACACTAATCTTGTAATAGTTATTGATTAACCTTGTTGTTAATTCATTTCTAGAGCAGATTTGTATTTAGATCTTATATAGTTTGGTTGATTTTGTGAATCATTCCTGGAAGGGTTTTTTGTTCAAATCATTTTCCAAACTCTTCTATCCTAAATCATTCCTACTAATCCTATAATCATTGTTAATGAGCATCATTCCTCATCTATTGCTGCAAAGATTTCTGGATTTGTTTGGAATTCATCAAAGAGTTGGAGTCGATTACTTTATCTCTTATCCCTAACTCGTTTTTTGTGGATCTCTTTTAAACCGACTTACTCATTCTTATATAATTATCCCTTAATCGTGTTTAGGGATCTACTTTTGAACCGACCTTATCAATCCTATTTATATTCGGTTCTTATATTAGATCTTTTATTGTTTTATCTATTGATTCTTGGATTTGGCTGTGGTGTTAAGCTTAACGATTTATCTTATTGTGTTGTGGTCTGGTTGTGAATTGAAGCTTCAACGAAACTTAACCCTTTCTTAGGGTTTCGTTATTTTATGTACTGATCGATTGGAAGAAACCCTTTATTTAGGGCTGGTATTATTGCGTTGTATTGATTTGGATTTTATTTGTTATGGGTTTATGAGAGAGATGGAACAAGGTTTTCTCTACACACCAAACAAGGCTTCAGCAATGAATTATGGTAGCATTGGTTTGATGTTGAGTGGGTTAGCTAAGAAGGTTATGTCGTGTTTGGTAGTCAAGTGCTGGTTGCTTTTTACTATGACTACAAACACGCTGGTTATCATACTTTCACAAGGTCTGGTGCTGATTCGTTTATTGGGTTGGTTTTGTGATTGTTATTGCATGGTGAATGTTGTGGTTGCTATACTTGATCCTTGGTCGTCTTCGTGTGTTTCACTCGGATTGTTTTGAAGATTGGTTCAAGTTGGTACGAATAGTGGAAGTGTTGCATATGACTTGATCCTTGGTACATGTACTCATGTGTTTCATTCGTATTTTCTTTGGAGTATTGGGTCTAATTCGGATATGCTGGAAGGTTGGGTCGCTTAGACCATGTTTATGCTTCAATTTCGATTTGCTACGGAAATCACTCTTATTAGGTTATTAGATTATGCATTTTGCATGATACTAATAAAGATGCAATTGGTTGAAGCTGGAAGTTTGAACTACTTTGACGTATTGAAAGATTCAAGGAATTGTCTACTTGGTAGTGCTTCTTTCTTCTTTTTTAGAAGTGGTAGTGTCTGTTATGTATGCAATTTCGCCTATGTAACGGGCTTAGATATGGGATTTCACCCATATCCATTGTACTTCAACGTTTCTTTTGGTGTTTGGTAAGTTATAAGAATGATTGTCATTCTTATATTAGAGTCTGTAAGTGTGTCTGTAAGTGTCCTAAGGGACTGAGATGAGGGATGTCACTCTCATCCGTTGTACTTCAATGTTTTTTGGTGTAATGCAATTTACTGGGATGAATTAACCCTTTTACCCAAAAAACAAATATAAAATCATACATACTTTTATTATAAAAAGTTGGACACTTGTCAATATTTGGGTGGAGTTACGTAGTTGACCAGTTGAGCATGAGCATTTTGAATATAGCTTTTAAAAATAACTATGATAAGGACAAAAAAAAAAAAAAATATATATTTTCCCTTTTTGTACTTTTCTCTTTATTCTTTTACTTAATTGAAATGCTGGAAACTAATTTGGAAAACTAAAAACTAATGTATCACATTTCTTGAATATTTAAATTAACTATTAAAATTTATCTTTTACTTAAAATCATTATATGTTACAATAATTTATAGTTATATTTTAATTTTTTACATTGTATGAATTAATATTATACGAAATACCTAACAAAAATTATAATTATGTGTCGCGATAAAATCCAGTTGCTATGAACGGGTACTCATCTAGTACAAACAAATGCATAATTTTAAAGGTACTGTTTATACTACATATAAAGCATGAACCTCATGCACACACGTCGAGATCACTAAATTACCATTTTATGCTAAAGTTAAACAAAAGAATATTCACTGAATGATTTCCTAATTTAACACACGTCAAACAACTTATTCATTGAATGGTTTCCTTTTTTACTCCAAAATTAAATCCTAATTTCAATCATAATTTATTTTGGGTTTTGCTAATCTCTACCCACTGGGCAAAGGATTAAGCGCAATTAATGAAGACAAAATTTCCTTTTAAATCAAAAAATGCATTTAATGAACATTTATTCATCTCTAAAATTACCGTAATTGATTATCATTTTGATATTAATTAACTCCAACATTCCTTATATAGAGAGCTAAACAAATGCCCAGTGAGCAGAGATTAGCAAAACCCATTTATTTTTACAATAACTTGTCTTATGTTCAATGGTTCCGCTGAGTCGAACCAATTTTTTATACATCCAAAAACCGCAATAAATCATGTTACCAAATACGTATAGAACATGTAAAAAACAATACCAAACACATTTAAAAGCTTGAAAATACAATACCAAACACGCAATAAATTTTCAAAACATGCAATCTAATTACAAACACATATAACCCAGCGGAAATACAAGTTTCTAACTTTGAAACGACATTAGAACTATGTTATTTTTTGTTATCTTCTAGTCATGGACGAACGCACATCTATCCCGGGTGTGGCACGGGCTACACCCGATTTTAGGTCATGAAGTGCAAAAAGATTTCAAAATTATCGTTTTTGTGGTGTGTGCCACCCCTAAAAGTTTTTTGCTACTTTCATTTCTTACGGTTTAATATTAGTTAGCCCAACATTTCTTTTGTGCAATACCCTTTTAAAAATCTTGGGTTGATAAGGCGAAAAGTGTACCGCTTTTCGGGGGTCATTTAAGCCCTAAATCATATTTATGTTGATCAAATATCGCCCTAAATTGTTCCTTTTGGCATTATAGGTACTTTGGAGAGAAATTCTGGAAAAGGAAGCATTTTGGACGTTTTCGGAGCATAAAAGTGAAGAATTCGACAAAGTGTCAAAATCTGCTGGAACAGTACTCCAGACGGCGTCAAGACCATGCTTGACGGCGTCAAGTCTTGATAAGCCAGGACGGATTAAAGAGGGACGGCGTCAAGAAGGCTATCAAGAAACCCTAACCACGGCGAGGTGACGGCGTCAAGGCTACAACGTGACGCCGTCAGATCTGTTTTTCTATATATATTCGCATAATTTTTAGTCATTAGTGTGAAACTTTTTAGAGAGAAACCCTAGACGATTTTTGCAGCTTTTTTAAGGGTTTTATACCCTTGGATCCCTCATGTTACATTGAAGATAAGTAATCAATTAATCATTTAATATGTCTATGTGTTGTTTGATTCTATCTTGTTCTTGTCTTTTGTTTAACATGCTAGGCTAGATTTTCTTTGTGTTTGCTTAGATCTAATGAAACCTAACTATTGATTATTGATTGAATGGTGTGTTATTAATTGTATTGGTTGGTAACATTCTTGAACGTCTTAAGAAACATGAACCAAGGTGTACTAAGGTTATTTTGATTGTATTTAACGCATGAGTGAATTCTAGTGATCCCATGTTAGGAGCTTCTTAGCCGGCTCGACATAGGAGTGAAGTAGGATCTCATAGGGTTAGGGGAAGTCCGTACACACCCCTACGAATGGTATTAAGGAATACAATCCGTCATCCACGTAATTAATACACACTAATCAATTGGTAAAAGATAGTTAGGGAGTAAGGAAATCTAAGTAAACACACTTTTCTCCATATTAGTTTTCACAACCATTTACTTTCTTGTTATTTTATTTTATTTGCATTTGTAGTTAATTGGATTAGTTGACTAGCAAATAATTCCGCCCACTCTTCCAAAACCCGAGATTTTTACTTGCTTTCCTAAAAATATAAAATACAAAAAGAATCTTCCCTCACCTCTAGACCTATTAGAGTAGCTTTTCAATCCTAACGAAACTATTCCCTGAGAGAACGATCAATCCCCCGGTACTTGCCACTACACTATACTACATCGGTCAGGTACACTGCCTGGTGGGGATTGCAAGCTTCTCAAGATCCCTTGAGAGGTAAAACCCTAGTGCGTGGTCGCAATCTTGCGCATCAAAGTTTTTGGCACCGCTGCCGGGGAATAGTTATTGTTTAGGTTGAAATTTTATTTTATTAGGTCTACTCACTAGATTTCTTTCTAGTGAGATTTTTATTTTATTTTTCTAGCTTTTCTTTAGTCCATCTTATTTCTTCGTGTTTTTGTTCGTAACCATTACCATCCGCCAACATGGAAGGTGGTAATATCCTCGATCCCAACAACCCACCACAACCAAACCAACCTCCTAGAGCCCGCACCTTAGGAGAGTACTCCTGTCCTAGCCACCAAGGCTATCGAAACGCCATTGAGCTTCCCAAAGAAGCCAATATAGGCCACCTGCGACCCGACACCATCCGGTTGGTGCAAAACGGATCTGCATTCCATGGACATATGTCCGAAGACCCAATTCAACACCTTAGGGACTTTCTTAAAATCGTAGATTCCATTGACCTTAACGGTGCCACTAGAGATACTACCCGATTACGTCTCTTTCATTTCTCTCTTCGTGACCAAGCTATCCATTGGCTTGATCGTCTACCCGCAGGATCCATCTCGACTTGGGATAATCTCACCACTCGTTTCCTCACTCAATTTTTCCCACCAGCGAGAACTGCCAAGCTAAGGAATGACATCTTGACGTTCCAACAACGTCAAGGTGAAACTCTTTACGAAGCATGGACTCGTTTTAAGGAATTACTCCACAAAATCCCCCATCACGGCATTGATCTTTGGCTCCAAGTCCAAATCTTTTATGATGGTGTCAATCATCACACTAGAAGGGCCATAGATTACGCTGCCAATGGTAGACTGAGCAAGCTTAGTGTTGATAAGTGTTGGGAGGTCATTGAGGACCTAGCACAATACGAAGAAGAAGAATGGGAGGACCCAATGTTCTTGGAGGAAGGAAGTTTAGATTACATGAATGCAACCCAAGAACAGCTATTTGAGAACATCGAAAGGCAGGTTGAGAAATTGATGAGGGCCGAGACGCCTATGGCTAATGCTGAATATGTGAATGCATTCAGTAAACATACGTTTCCTGAATTTTCACGACAAGAGGAGTTCGAAGGGATAATGTTGACTTTTATGAACAACCAAGAAAGACAGATCCGGCAGTTAGAGGTCCAAATGGAGAACACCCGAAACACCTTTATGGACTTGGCTGAAGGTTTCATGTCAAGGATTAAGGAAAAGATTAGGTAAGAAGCTCTACCCAAAAAGATCGAAAAGATTTTTGAACTTTCAGTCCCTAGTGAAACAAGCAGCGGTCGGCACAATGAGAAAGAGAACTCTCACGCCTATACCATAACGTCTGAACCACTCAAACCAATCTTGATGCATAGGGTCTCAATGATTCTCAAACCAAACCCATTATCCATAAAACCTCTTTCCAACATTCCAACTTCAAAACGCCAACACTCCACTTCTTCGATGAAAGCAAGTTTGAATACGAAGACGAAGATGACGTTGAAATAAAAAAGATGGGAACCGGAATGGATGAAGAACCGTTGGAGCATACTAATTATGAAAATGATAAAAGCTCAAATCTTTGTCATAGAACTCTTCCAACTTCAAATCCACCCATCAACCAATATTACCCGGGTAGTTTTAGGATGAAGGAAGCCATTCACTCACCCCTTTCACCCCACGTGGCATATTTCCACCCTAAGGGTATGTATCGCTACTTCTACCCGCACTTAATTTTAAGTGTAGGGAAAACCTCCCCTATTTCCGTTAAATAAGGGTAGAGTCAGGCTCGTGACTCGAACAAAAACAAGCGCTTATTGGGAGGCAACCCAAGTTTTATTTGTTTGATTGTTTGTTTATTTGCTTTTATTTGATTCCGTATGTGTGTCTTTTTCTTATTGTTTATTTCTCATGTATCAAATATAAAATTGTGAAAATGTTTTATTTTGTTTTTAACTTCGTCTTAACTACATATAAAGGTATTTTGCAAAAGATAAGTGTAAGGGAAATCTAAATTTGTTTTTAAGAACAAGATTGAACATGAACGATAACAATAAGATATAAGCGCATATTAGTATTTGTTTGAGTCAAATGCTTGTATCGAGTCATAATGATGTTTTGGAGGATTTCCAGGAATTAAGGTATAGGTTTTTCCAGAAATTTTCCGGAAACTTAACATGAAAAATCTGTCAGATCACTTCTGACGGCGTCAAGCCCCAGGCTGACGGCGTCAAGTTCAATTTTCTGGAATTTTTGAAAGTTTTGTTTTTCTTCCGGAATCATAAAATGCTTTATAAAATCTCTAACTTATAAACTCTAGGAATCTGCAAAATATTCATTCCACAAGCATTATATCCTTATACAGATTTATCCCGCCGATGTTATGCAGGTTTTCGTGTTTGTTTTCTCATGTTTAACAGGTTATTTCGGACAAGAAGATGATTTATATTCCGGAAGAAAAGCTTTGAGTGTTCATTTTCTTGGAAGAAGATCTAACCATGTTACCCCTTTATCTACCGAGCGAATCAGGGGAGTATTTGATCTCATTCTTTTACCTTATTTACTTTTACATCTTGTTATTTGAACATTGGGGACAATGTTCATCTTAAGTGTA
>LBNU01025301.1:8358-20928 GCA_014162995.1 Artemisia annua
TATATATATATATATATATATATATATATATATATATATATAGGGGAGGGTTATTGTGAGATCAAACTTAAAGTTGTAAAAATAAGATCTAGTCTAAAAAGCCACTAAAACCAATTATAAATAATCATATTAACAATAATACACAAAAAAATAAAATATTAAAACGAATTAACATTTTAGCAACTAATAAACAACTGATACATGAGTTTGAATTAGTGATACACAATTATAAATTTACAAGTTGAATCAAAGTGTATCACCTTAACCTGATACACATTACATGTCAAATCAAAGTGTATCACCTTTGTTTCGTCAATTTTAAAAAGAAAACCATCGGAACTTCAGCAATTTTAGTTGTAATTAATAAAAGAATTAATTTTATTTTAACGAGAGTATCACTTGTCAAATTTTAGTTGGATCTCATTTTTACAACTTTAAGCTTGATCTTATTCGATCTAGATTCTATATATATATATATATATATATATATATATATATATATATATATGTATATATATATATATACATATATATATATATACTCTCTAGCTAGTATACCTGTGTTTTATAATGTTCATTTGGATCACTTTTATATGTATCTTAAATGGCATTGCCCTCTTCAATTTCTTCTTAATTTATTCATTATATTTATCAACAACAAAATCTGTTTATTCATTTGTGTTAAGTTAATTCTCAATTTTAATTTTAAGTAGCTGTGCATGCAAATTGTGTTTAGTTTTCTTTGAAAGAGTTCACCTCCATTAAGATACTCATATAATTCCTAGTAGCTTTGCTGGTCAAACATAGGGCTGCGCAGGCTAACAATTTGCAAGAAGCTAGTCATTATAGAAATAACATAATGCTTAATAAAGGTAATGATTGGTGCGGTGTGGTGATTTGCATAGATATCTATATATATTCCTCTAAATGATTAAAATTTGAGGCTTTTGTAGACAGGGACGAAACTTGAACGTTGTTGGTGGAGGGGCCAACTTGAAAAGTATTTATTTTATGGGGGCTGATATACGCTACACTGAATTTGTTGTATTAAAATGACTAAAACCATATATAAAAAGGTATAAAACGTAAATAGCGTTAAAAAATTTGGAGGGGCTACGACCCCTCGGTCCCTTCTATGTTTCGTCCCTGTTTGTAGAGAAGGAGTAACTGTTGTTCATCATCTATGAAGTGCAAGGAGGTCTGTTTAATCTGTTAAATTTTATTGTTAAGTATGATTTGCAGTAAGATATCTCGATGTAACTATGTCAGTATGAATTTTGGTGTTAGAAAGAAAAACATAAAAAACAAGTGGCACCCTCTCTCCCAGTATTCTGTTATCTTTCCACACTTTGACTCTCTATGTTTTTCAATAAATTTGTTATTCTGTTTAGTTATTATAATGTGTATGTTAACTCCAACTTTAATATAAAGGAGATTGAGATAGACATCAGTGCATGGAAGAGTAAATACAAAAGTGTAAACAAATTAATAAATATTACTGTAAACCATACATGCATGTCGCTAGTTAAGCTAGATACTAACTCGACGATACGATGTTATATAATGTTTTTAGTCACTTAAAATCACATTGATGATCAGGGACGCAACAACCAGACATGACGATGAAGTTACCAGAAATGTCCAGCACTACACCTATAGATGACAATGAGTGCACAGTTCGGGAACAAGATCGCTTCATGCCAATAGCAAACGTCATCTGAATCATGAGAAAAGATCCTTCCTCCTCATGCTAAGATATCTAATGATGTAAAAGAAACCATCCAAGAATGTGTTTCTGAGTACATTAGCTTTGTGACAGGTGAAGCCAATGACCGCTGCCAGCGTGAACAAAGGAAGACCATCACTGCTGAAGATGTGCTTTGGGCTATGAGCAAACCAGGGAAAATTGTATCGAGCCTCTGACTGTGTGTCTGCAGCTATAGGGAGTTTGATGGCGGAGAACGTGGGTCCATAAGGTGTGAGCCACTTGTGAAGGGAATTGTTGATAGGGTCACTTTTGGTATGAGTCATCCTTTTGTGCCAGCTTTTCACATGGGGCATCATCATAACAGCTTCTTTGGTCCTGCAAGCATTGGTTGTTTTATGAAGTACCCATCAAGTCTGGACCTTCTGCACACCACATATATCCATTGCCCCATAGATACCCTGATTTTTTTCGGGTCAATAATTATTTAGACTGCACACCACATATATCCATTGCCCCATAAATACCCTGATGTTTTTCGGGTCAATAATTATTTAGAAGAAATAAAACGCTATACATATTGAAGAAAAAGTTGTACTTAGTGGTTGGCATGAGGACCATGAATATGGGCCATAAGAAATTATTGTACCTAGACAATTGCCCCCACTTCATATGGGATGTTTTTACGTATAGAAGAGTTGATTTAATGATTTAATCGATTATATTTTATATGAAATGTGAACGCTCAATTCCATGTGATTTATTAGAGCCACACTCTTTGTGTTACGTGGAGAATATTCAGTAATTATCTAATAAGAAATGTTCCAAAAATCTCTATGTAAAAAAAAAAAATCTTTATTATATAATTTAAAAGATGTGTTATCTCAATCATTAAACAATCATTACTATCTTTTTTTCCCCAATAATATATCATTAAATAAAAAGTAAACACATAAATATACAAATAAAAAGTAACAAATACTCCCTACGTCCCAAAATTATTGTCCCCTGACAAAAAATACACTGTTTAAGAAAAACATAATTAATACAGTTTTCTCTCTCTTACTTTTTTGCCAAATGACAGATTTACCCTTAACCAATTAATTAACACTTTTTAAAGTTTGTAATATTAATTTCAACTAAGGGTAATATAGTAAACTTGACCAAACTCCCCTATCTATTTCTAGTATTGGACAATTAATTTGGGACGTACCAAAAAAGAAAGATGGACAATTAAATTGGAACGGAGGGAGTAACAAATAATATATCGTTTATTGATGAAAATATAACCGGAATTACAAAACAATTACATAATTATATTAAGAATCAATTCAAAAAATAAGCAAAAAAAGAGTTAATATTCCGCCAAATTGGCACTATTTTTTTTTTGCTTTCTAAATTTAGTCTTATGCGATCGCTAGACTATGCGAATCCACTATATTTTTAACAAGTGTCAAGTGGGTAGGTAGATGTTTTTTGTGCGATCAGACGTGATCATTGATTAATGAGTTTTCTTTGATATGAAAAGGGGGCAACCTTATTATCCAACCATTACTCAATTAAAAATGCTATTATAGGTATTAAACATTAATCAATTTTAAGATTTTTAAGTTTAAACAAAATCGCGTGGTTGTTTACTTCTTTGGGCCTAAAACTAACATGTATTTTGGAATGGGTCGGACCTAGTGAGTAATGGACCAAGAATTCAGTCTTCGGGCCTAACTGGTCCCGTATGTACACTTCCAAGTTCTAATCAAGAGTTGTAACGTTAGTGTAACTAGACGAGTATTTGTGCATAGAAATGAGATTTTTTAGCGACAAATAGTTTTAGTGATAAAAAAAGTTTATGAGTTATAAACAAAGAATAATAAAAGTTTGAGGATTTGAGGATTAAATATATAATGTTTTGAAACCTGGTTAAACCTGGGTGGTTCAATCGGTTGAATCGTTCCAGTCGAAAAACGGGTAAACCCTACGGGTTGGGTCAAAAAATGGATCAAATTAAACCGAGTGAACCCGGCGGGTTTGAAGGGTCCCGGGTCAATCCGTTTTTGATGTGCATTAATAGTTTCTTTTTGAAACATGTGTTTTTAACCTTTCATTTTTTAGTTTCAACTTTTCACTTTTGGTTTTTCCTATATATATATATATATATATATATATATATATATAGGGTCCCTTTCTTACGAGAATCACCTTATCTGTAAGGACTGCGAGAACCACCCTTTTACAACTAATAATACAGAATGTACACCATTTAATGCTCCATAGCATTTTGTTATTTTTATTTAATTCAAAAGGGTATAATAGTAAAAGACATTTTCATATTATTTTTTATTTTATTATAATTCCCGTTTTTTATAAATGTTAAAATTCGGATTTTTTCTCACACCAAAAATTCAGATTTTTTTTTTTCCAAATAGTCATAGAGCATACATGTTTTTTTTCCTCCAAATAGTCAAGGTGCATACATGTTTTCAATTAGTCAAAATGCATACATGTTCTTTTTAAGATAACATATTTCTATATTTAGTGCTGCAATATATGTTTCAAGAAATAGATAGGTGCATATAGGTATTTTAATATAATGAAATTGTTAACAAACCAAGTACATAAATGTTATATACAAACCTCGATACCGATTGAAATACAATTAAAATACAAATTTCTAAAAACATAAATATATGAATATAATCGATCTATACACGTGAGCACTAATAATATTCAACAAAAATGGACATATGCGCACGAGTAGCTGTCAACATTTTTTCAAAAGTCGGACATATATGCACACTTGTAGCCGCGAACCTTCTTGTAATTACACCTGATACAAAGAAAAATATAAAAATTAGCAACAATAATATTATTAAAATTTATGCATGTTCATAAGTACATGTATGTTTTAGGAAACATATTTGTTTGGCAAACATGAAGTCTTTGAAAAAAACAATAATTACACTTACTAAATAAAAAAAACATACATGTTTTAAGCATTCCGTATATAAGCAATCAGTTTTTAAAACATACCTGTTTTAAAACATACATGTTTTGAACATGTATGCATCCATTTATCATTGAATCTATATTAACGTTAAAACATATATGCACGTCACTTTTATTAATTTTGTAGAAGCCAAAAAACACATATGCACCATTATACAATCAATACCACGTATAAAATGAAAATTTATACTACGTGGTTATGTGTCATTTTAAAACAACGAACCCAATAACAAGCCAAAACATACATGAGAACATAAACCTTATTTTATAGCCAATATTAAATCAAAGAACCTCTGCACAAATTAGTTACGCCACGTATTCGATCCAACCGAAAGAAGACATCGTATTCCATTATAACGATATACGATAATAAGATTAAAGAGCACAAATTAATCAGTTTCTTCTACATAACTGTTGAAACTAAGACCTTGATAGATCTTTGAGCACTCGTGAATCGTTAGCAATGTTTATGTAATCACAAACACACTAATAGAAAGTCTCTAATACTTGTATTCTAAAGCGGAAATAAACACAAGTAAGAACACAGAATACTAAGAACTTTTTGATCCTCTATGGATCTTTTATAAAAACTAAAACTTGTTTTTCAAACTCGTACATAAAATATAATAATATGTTCCTTTTATAGACAAGGAACCCTAACCCTAAACCGTTTCACAAGAAATGTATATTCTATAAACTATATAAGATATGCATTATCTTTTCCTAATAAAACTCATGCATATGCTAACTAAATAACAAAATACGTGGTTTATCTTTATCCGCAGAAACACAATACGCAGAAACTATTCTTCCGCAGAAACGTATCTTCAGCAGATTCCAGCTCTTCAGCAGAATCCATCAGCAGAATTCTTACTTAGCATAATTCCCAACAATCCTCCCCTAATCTTGAATTTGACCTGGTTAAGTTCAAGATTCTTGATAGATCTTAACATTTCAGAATAAGAGGATTGAATTCGAACATCAGCAGTAAAGAATCTTAACATCCACATCTCTATGAGTGACCAAACTTTATACTCTAGATCTTTGCAGCAACAAATGACATAATGTACATCAAAGCGTATTAGTTTCATACTATTCTCATCACATCCAGGTGTGTTAACTCCTGTGAGAGGTGAATCATTGAAAATAATGGATTTGATGTCTCTTTACCAATAACCATCACTACTGGAGTAGCCAAATGTTTAAGTTCGAAAACTATGGTACACTAATAACCATATGATTTTTAGTAAATCATCAACTATAAACGGATTTGAGTTGTCTTTACCTGTAGCCGTTTGCTCAGGACTAGTCAATTCTTAGGTTGAATAAATCACCTTTGGTGAATTGATTACCAAATATGGTTTTCCACAGCCTTTACCACAAGCCATATCCTTGTGGGCTAGTCAATTATTTGGAATCCAAAAGGAAAAATCCATGGTCAATTGAAAACCATTCAACTCTCAGCTGTGAAGCATGGGTGAGTTGAGTACCCAATAGTTTTGAGCAAACTATTACAGCTATCAACAGATTTGACATGTCTTTACCAAAGTTGTACCCTTTGGACTAGCCAACTTTTTGATGTAATAGTCAACATCATGGTAAGTTGATTACCATAAAACAAATGTATAACAAAGTTAAGTTTTTTGTTTTGTTTTTTTTTTACTAAAAATAAGAAAATGAAATAAAATATACAACATAGAATACCATAATCAAGTAGAAGCCTGATGTTGCATAAGCTGAGACTTGATCAACCCAATCAACTGTTCAGCATGTGTGAGATCATTTGACACTGGATTAGGAGGAACTTCCAATCTCCTTCTAAGCAATCTTTTCAGTAGTTTAGGTGACAAAGAATAATGCTGATCAGAAAACATACAAACTCCCATCCCACACTTGGTCTCAACAACATGCACATTAGGATAAGGATAAAATCTCCATGTATCAACCTTCCACTTATGAGAATTCTTCCAGATAGAATACCCAGTACCATTTGGGGACTGAGAATCAAACAGAACTTGAAGATCTCCCAATAAGTACAATCCTGCTCCTTGTGGTTTATGAGATGCATAATAATGTGAAACAAAGTCATAAAGAGTATTCAGATCCTGCCTATCCACCAAATGAAGTATATCTTTCAAGAAAGTAAACTCCATAGAAGATGTGTCAAGCCTATAAATAGTGTTGATCTGTTCATTAGTCACCTTCCAATCTGTCAACACACTATAAGAATCCTCTGGAAAGGTTGTGGAAGATCCCATCTTGATAAATGTAGCATTATCAGCATTAATATCCACATGCTTAGAAGATCTAGGCTTCTGAGAGGTTGACTTCCTAGATAATCTCACAGATCTTCTAATAGCAATATGTCTCTTATGGGACATCCTTTTCTTTCTCCTACCAGGCACATATACCCCCATAGAAAAGGAAGGATCTACCTTTTCAGATGCACCAGAGACATCTTCAGTAGGAATAGAAGGTGTAGAACCAGAAGGAATAGAAGCAAAGACACCTTGGTGATACAACTTGTCCATCTCTTGCCTAGCTCTTTTAGCTCTAGCAGCTTCTTGTTCAGCTTGCTTAGCCAGAACTGCACTATAATTGGAAAGAAATGATCTTCCTTGATCAGCAGATACAGAAGAAGGAATCTCAGTTGTACTCTTCTTTTCCTTTGGTTCCATATCATGATCAGCAGTTATTTGTGAAGCTTCAGAAGAAACAGCTATGAGAGAAGCTTCAGAAGAAACATGAAGAACTGATGGTTGACTAGCAGATGCTTCCTCAGTAGAGATGGAAGACACACCCTTTGCATCAGCAGATGGTAGACTTTCAGTGGATTGTACACCATCAGCAGTTCGCACACCATCAGCAGTTGTATCAACTTCTTCAACAATCTTGGGTCTTTTGGCAGTAGGAGCAGCTAGAGCATCAACAATCCTCTTCACTTGAGAAGCTGGTTTAATTTGCTTCATAATCAAATTATACAACCTTATCAGCTCAGAATTAGGCAAATTCCAAACTTTCTTCTTTGACAAACCAGAGGTATAAAGAGCTACACTCTGATTGTAAACCACATTCCTCATATAAGTCCTCTTCTGTGCTTCAGTAGGTGGTCTGTCTCTTTTTGCTTTAGCCTTCTGAGCTGCAATAGCTTTTCTCTTGTCATCTGCATCCTTTTTCTTTTGTTGTCCAAGGGCCACCATTTGTGCAGCAAAATTGTCTCTATCAAAAGCAGCTCCCAGAATACTTTGAGCTAGAGTAGGATTGGAAGCAGCTTACATAGTGCAAGAATCCCACTGCTCATCAGTAAAGTGAATTGGGCATCCAATTCTTTTTGTCTTTCAGGAGGCAAATTTGAAGTAAACTGAGCTGTAAGCTTTTGTATTAATGCCTTACTCTTCATGAGATCTTCATACTCTTTCAGCATCCTTTCCTGCTCAGTTCTTTCCTTCTCAGTCACACAATCTTGACCAAGATCTTCTTCAACAAAAATATCTTTTCCCTTGCCAGAAAGATCCACATCAGGAACACTTGGAGATATCTCATCAGAAGAATCATCATGAGAGATATCCACAATTGGAACATCAGCAGATGCATCAGGAGAAACATGTTGAGAAGAATCTTCAACTTGAGCAGAAGAACCAGCAATGTGAGAGTCCAACATAACATTTCTCCCAGCAACAAATACTACTTAAGGATCTTCTGAAGATGTAGCAAAAGATTGTGCTGGTACTGAAGCTTCTTGACTTATATCAGAGGTAATATTCACCATTGGTATCTCAGTATCAATGTGATCATCAACAACAGCACGTAGATCTGCAACAACACTTTGTTCTCCAAAAGACTCTATGGATGCCTTGTTCAAATACTGTCTACGCCTCTTTCTCTTAAACTGAATAGTCTCCTTTTGTTTTGAGGATTCAACAGCTTTAGGAAATCGAACATCAGCCTGTTGAGCCACTTCAGCCAAGAATCCAAGAGGATCCATTTGTCTCTCCTCTTGTTCTTCATCAGAGGCAATCACAAACTTTCTTTTCCTTTTCTGCCCAAGTTGTGCTTCTAACTCCTGAACCTTTCCTTTCAAAACCACAATTTCAGCACCAAGTGAGGATTTAGTGTCTGCAAGCTCTGTCTCAAGATCATCAACCTTTTTGATATACCTGTTGAGCAAATCATATACAGAAGTGAGAGTAATAGGGTCCTCAGCTCTACCAGCAGATTGCTCAGTGGTAATGGGAGCATCATTGGGCCTTTTGGGAGAAATAGGCTCAAAAGTAGGAATACTTTCATTAATAGGCTNGCCCAAGTTGTGCTTCTAACTCCTGAACCTTTCCTTTCAAAACCACAATTTCAGCACCAAGTGAGGATTTAGTGTCTGCAAGCTCTGTCTCAAGATCATCAACCTTTTTGATATACCTGTTGAGCAAATCATATACAGAAGTGAGAGTAATAGGGTCCTCAGCTCTACCAGCAGATTGCTCAGTGGTAATGGGAGCATCATTGGGCCTTTTGGGAGAAATAGGCTCAAAAGTAGGAATACTTTCATTAATAGGCTCTCTTTCAGGACTAGGTGTGGGCAGTCTAGTAATCTCAGGTTCAAAAGGTAAAGGTACTTGTGTACCAAGAGACTGAAGGGTCTCTTCAACCTCAAGTACTTGCTCATCAGGAGCAATAGAGATGGGTGGTGTGTGAGGCCTGGGTGAACTAGGTGATGGTGGAGGCTGGTCAGGAGAAGCATTTGATGCTTCAGCAGTAATGGAAGGACCCTCATCAGTGGCAACTGATGGATTACCATCAGCAGTAACACTGGGAGATGATGGATTTCCATCATCAGCAGGATGTGGAGAGGGTGGAGCATCAACAGCATTACCCTCACAACATCATTATTGCCTTGTGGCAACATAGCTGGCAATAGAGGGTGAAATACTCCTTCATAATTAGTTCTCATAGAAGCAAAAACTTTCTTTGTGAGTGCTCCTATGGGACAAAAGGTTCTCTATTGGGTTGTTATGTCTAATATAATCTGTAAAAACCTAGGGTACATTAGAAACTTATGCTTTTTCCTTTTAATATTTTCAATCATATTATCAAAGATAAACTTATAAAAATTAAAAGTTAAACCCTTTGAAAGACATACTATACCACAACCCAATTGGGTAGAAAACTGATCCCATCCTCCTGACTTGTTGCTGATACACTGAAGCAATGTGTGCACCAAAAATCTCCACATAGGGCAAACCTGATTCTTGTGCCACATGTCTGTTGCAGTACTTTGGTAGCCAACATCTCTTAACCCAGCAAGTATCTCTTCAGTGTTGGTATGATAGACACCACCTTCATCATCCAAACGTAGTTGTGTCCTAATCAATGATTCAGTCACCACATACTCTGCTCCATCAATAGTTGCTACAATCTCTGTGTCAGACCTCTTAGTAGCAGTTGCCCAAAATTGTTTCACCAACGATTCATATATCACATTTGGAGAATGTGTTAGAGCATAATGAATCTTGGAACGCTGTAAAAACTCTACCATAGGATCATATTGCTCATGACCATTTGTCTTAGTCAGAAAAGCAACCTTGTTATGATCTTTCTGGAATTGAAGAGATGCCATGTGAAGATTTTGTGATGAGCGGTTATGACTTAATCAATTGGGGAATGGGTTTAAATTGATTGATAAGGGAATGAGTTATTTTAGGCAAAGTGATTCGAATTAGGTTATAAAAGGAAGTTACCCAATCATGGCCAAGAATATCGGAACAAGTTGTTGACCATATCTGACGTGTAAAATAACTTCATCAACTTTCAAAATCAACTCTTCAGCAGAAACGATGGTCAATCTGCTGATCAATAGTCAATCAGCAGAATCAATGCACGTGTAAAAATATCGTAAGTAAATATCTTGAGTTTTACTGTGCCACCGAACTCGCATTAAGTACCATCAATCCTTGACTTTGCCTATAAAATATCCCGAAATCACTCGATATAGTTATCAATTATCCCCAATTATCAACAAACCCTAATTTCTCAATAACCTCACAATTGCCATCCCAAAAATTCTCCAAATATGAATTCTATTGAGATATCTTCCGATTCATCATCATCTTCTGAGAGCAATGGGTGGGGTAATTATTATCCACCCGGATGCCCTGAGAAACCATGGCAAACCAAAGAAGAGGCTCTCAAAAAGAGGCATGACCTCAATGCTCCTTTCCATTTAACCTCTGATGAGGAATCTTCTGAGGATGAAGACCCATCTTTCATTCTTTCTCCTACTCCCAAAAGAACTCAGTTACTACCCTCTTCTTCGTCCATCCAATTGGCTTCTTCTTGCTCTCGAACAAGGACCAGAAGGGCCAATCCATCTTTACAACCCTCTTCTTCACCATGGTCAAGGAAGTCTAACCCTCCACTTCCAAAATCACGGGAAGTAGTGATTGGTCTTCCTGCTCCAGGATCTGGTGCTTCATACCATGGACGCAAGGGAAAAGGCAAGAAGACAGAGGTGATGGAAAAAGGAAAAGGAAAAGTGGAGTAGAAGATTATGTGATGTTGCCAAAGACCAAATTTAAGTGGTATGATGTTGCCAGGGACCAAACATAGGTTCTTGAGCATCATCAACGTTTTCATCAATCCATCATGTTCATCTTTGTCTTCAACATTTGTAATAGATGATAGGATTTTAGGATTTGTGTAGTTGAATATGTATAGGAATGGTCTTTAATTACTCTTGAAGTTGTTTGTAAGCTGTAACTTGTTTCTTGAATGAATGAAAAACTTTGAATTTATCTTTCATTTCGCTTCTTGTCTTTATCTTCAGTAGATATAATGAACATCACATGTATTCCACTTCAGTAGAAACAATGAGAATCAGTTGTATTTACTTCAGTAGGAACAATGAGAATCACTTTTATCCTTCTTTAGTAGAAACAATGACTCCATCAGAAGAAACAAGCTTTAGCTTACAGGACCTTGTTCCAAACAATCCAAACCAGCAACTACACACAGCTGTATTCTGTAAAACAGACACATAGTAGCAAACCAAACAAACAAACTAATATGCTAATAAACACATTAGATGGTTAGTGTTAGCAACCTAAAATATACAATATTTACAATAACAATCAATCTACAAAGTTTACAACTACAATCCTCCCCTGAGGCATATGCCTCCCCTGAGGCTTATGCCTCCCCTCAAACTTTGCATTTATGGATTAAGCATCCCAATATGGACAACTAAGTGTTGAAACATAGGTCCATCAAAAGCTTTAGTCAATAAATCTGCCACATTATCATCTGTGTGAATCTTAACCACTTTTATCAAATGTTTTTCATATGCATCTCTTATAAAGTGGTGCCTAATCTCAGTATGCTTTGTTCTATTGTGAAAAACTGGAATTTTAACAATGCATATGGTACTTTGATTATCAATAAAGATTGTGGTGTTCATGAAATTAAACCCATAATCCAGCAACTGATTCTGTATCCAAAGTACCTGCCCACAACAATTGGCAGCAGCAACATATTCTGCTTCAGTAGATGAGGTAGCAACAATTGTTTGTTTCTTGCATTGCCAAGAAATCAATCTTCTTCCAAGAAATTGGCAACCTCCAGTTGTGGATCTTCTATCCAAATTTGTACNAGACTCATCTTCTGAGTCATCATCTAGGACACCTGCATTGTTAGAGGGAGATTCTTGTGTACCTGCAGATTGATTAGCAACAAATCTAGTATAACCCAAATAATCTGTTAAGTAATCCAGGTCAAAATACCAAGCATGACCTCGACCCTGAACATTAGTCTTTTCTTCTAGATATCTCAGGTTAAGAGTCTCCTCTATCCTCTTAGCATTTAGATTATATACC
>LBNU01025303.1:0-13654 GCA_014162995.1 Artemisia annua
GAGGGTATCAAACCCTTCCAACTTGCATGTTCAATGAAGATAAGGTCTTTATTCTACAAATATGTCTACTGTGTTGGTGTGATATATATTTTGCTTGTCTTTTTTTTAATATGGCTAGGGCTAATTACTTTGTGTTTGCTTAGCATCTAATGAACCTAACTATTGATTATCATGGGTGGAGTTGTGTATGTTGTGCATTGTATTTGGGTGAATTTTCATCTACGTTAGACTAAGGAAAACTGGCTAATTCCTATATGCGTAACATGCTTGGAAGTCTTTTAGAAACGTGAATCATATGGTGCGTTATTCTGGTTTTAAAGGTAGTATTCATGCCATAGGTTGCCTATTCGGGAGCCCTCATGGATAGGGATGCTGGCGTATCGTCATAGAGTTGAGGGTAGGAACTTATACGGAGTTAGGGAATTGAACGCACTCCTACGACTTGTTAGAATACACCCGTCATCCAAGCAACTCAACATACTCAGCTCACATGGTAAAGATAGTTAGGGAGAATGAAATCTAAGTAAACACTTATTCTCCCACCCACTGATTTTTCTCTAAACAAAAAAATACAAAATATAAGTTAGCTTAGAAGTAGATAATTTGGGTATTGACTAGCAACTCAATTCCGCCCTATCCTCCCAAAACCAGAAGATTTTACTGGCTTCATAAAATATAAAAAATACAAAAGAATTCTTCCTCCACCCTTAGATCTAGATTTAGAGTAGTCCGGTTCTTTTAGCCTAAGCGAACACTATTCCCTGTGGAGAGAAACGCGATCAATCCCCCGGTACTTGCCACTACCACTATTACTACATCGGTCAGGTTACCTGCCTGGGTGGGGGATTGCAAGCTTCCTCTGCAGATTCCCTCGGAGGAGGTAAACGTAGTGCGTGTTGCAGCTCCGGCACGGCATCAGTGGGTTAAGGGTTTATTGGAAAATCGCCAAGGAGACTCATTTTTGGGCGGTTTATTTCTTTTCGCCTTATCTTTTCTTTTCTTTCACCTTATCTCTAAAAATTCCTTCATATTCCTTTCTTGACAAAGAAATAAAAAATTCTTTTATTATATTAAAAGATTATTTTGGAACTTATGCTAATATTTTAGGTTTAATAATATATATATAGTATATATAATCATATATATATATAAGTTATATATATATATATATAATATATATATAATATAATATATTATTATTATAATTACTACTATATATCAATATATATATATATATATATACTATATATATATATATATATTATTATTATTAGGATTAATAAATATAGAATCCTTTTTTTTTCTTTTCTTTTTTTTAATTAGAAATTACATTAGTAAAAGTTGTCAAAAATTGTCATGCATTTTTCTAAAATTTTGAATGAGAATTGTTAAGGGAACTATTTCATTAAAGAAACTTTGTTTGAATTTATATATAGAAATTTAAGTTTGAAAGAGCATTTTGCTAAAAAAAATGTCACATTAGAAAAATACTCTTTGTTTGGGTGACAAAGATTGTAGATTATTAAAAAAAATAAGTTACCAAAAAATAAGTTGCATAAAGTGGCTTTTAAAAAGATGAGGGAGATTATATTCCACAATTATCTCATTTTATACTTTTAATCTACAATTACAGCTAGTTTGCCAAACACAGCTACAAAGAAAAAGCTATAACTTTAATCTTTTTCAGTAACATCACCAGCACCAACATCAGCACCGGCACCAGCACCAGCACCAAGATCAACATCATCATTAGCATCAACACCACAAAAAGCATCAGCAACAACTATTTTTGCCAAACATACCTAAGTATAGATATAAATAATAATAATAATAATAATAAGTTGTATTCACTTTCCAACACTGAATATGCCGAATCAGTTTCTATTTAATATTAGTTTGCATTTTTAATGTCAATTATATTACATATAGTTAAAGAATTGATAAGTTAATGGCACTCTTTAAGGTTATATATGCTATTAAATTTGAAAAAATAAAGAAAATCTTGACTTACTTTATCCATAAATGGCATTCGCAAGCATGGAGAACCGGTTTCAAAGAAATTTACATAAAGATTTTTCTTAAATAAATCGTTGTTTGATATTGCGCTTGCATCATCATCACTCGATGAATCATATTGTAGCGCTACAAAACCATTTTCTTCATTGGAGCTTGTTAATGTAGGTTTTTCATAAATACCTGGATTGCCGAAAGTAAAGGAACATAATATTGAACAACTTTTCGCTGCTCTCCAATAAGACCGGGACACCAACACCACAATAACTCCATTCATCGTACATCGTCCATATATCTTGTAGCTTCAGATGTCCATTTCTTGATTTTATGGTTCGCTTCAACTTCAGTAACATTGTTCTGAAAAGTTGTTCACATATTTAGGAGGTTATAAGAAAAGTTAATATTTTTACGAGAGAGATATAGATATCTTACATGATCGACAGTAGGGGTCACTTCTTGAAGAAAGTTTTGAAGATTTTGAATAATCTTCTATGGAAGAGCATGATGAAGAAATTGTAGAGTTTTTAACAAACTAATGGTTTCTATGAAACATATTTACCATTCTATGGAATGTTGAAACATATTAGCTATTGTATGACAACAGTCCACAGGGTATGGTTTTCCAAATTTAAAAACATATCACGTTTTTAATCTTTTACTAAAATAGAATCACATAGAACACAAGAAAAATAAAACCTAGTATACCGCTCTACACTCCGTTTGTAATAAATCTAATCATCCATCTTCAGAAGGTCTATGCTAAAAAAGAATTTATCCAAAAAGTCTTCATTGCATGAAGGTACAAAAAAATAATTATATGTAGTATTAGTTTCCTTCGATGAATATAATGAATAGCTATTATCAAATTATAGTGGGTTTAATTAGTTTGAGTCATAAAATAGAAGTGGGTTTAGTCTTACATGGTTAAAAAGTGTTTAGCTTAACTTTTAATCCTTTTTGTTTTTCACTTACTTGAAAAACTAAACCGATATTAACAACGTTTATGCTGATCATTTTATGACTTTATCATTGTTGTCACAATATTAACTAATTCAAAGATGGACGTTTATACTTATTTATAGGTGTAATAAGAGACGAGTAAAGGATGAGTAATACGAATGCTGTTTTAGATATGATTCACGACTTCAATTACGTACTTTCTCGAACTGTTGTTGTGAATAATGATTGAAATGAACGGCGATTTATGGATGTCGATGAAGCTTTAGCATATGTAAGTGGAGAGCTAAAGCAGACGAGAGATGAAATTGCCAACGAGTTTCAAGTACCTTTCCATTATATTAATACGAGGGAATAAACATGACTACGTCTGTCAAATTTTTTGAGCAAAAATAATCGTGTATCAAATGTGAACATGCTCTTTAGTTATATGATGTTTCTTTTGGTATATTTTGTCGAGTTACTTTGCCGAGTTATTGTGAAAAATGTGTTATAGTATTAATGTCGAAGAAGTATACTAGTTATGCTTTCAAGACTATCAAGATACGTGTGTTGTCCTAGTAAAATTGGGGGAAAAAAAAATAGATAATCTGTTTTGAAATATCATATACACTACACAAAATTGGTTCAATTTATACATTTTTTTCTTTACACTTATAAAAATGTGCAAAATTTTATTAATTTATTAACACTTAATAATGTGTAAAATTTGGTTACATTAATAACTGTGGAAAAAAATTATAAAATAATAAATTTTTTACACTTATAGTCGTGTCAAAAAAAGCTCACACTTTTAACTGCGAAAAATCTAAGAAATGCCCACACTCATAGGTATAAACCAAAATTCTCCACACTTACTCAAAGTGCGGAAAATTTGAATGTTACAAATAACCTTCATACTTAGAAATGTGGAGAAATATTATAATTCTTCACACTTAAAAGTGTGAACTTTTTTTTTTAATACAACTATAAGTGTGAAAAATCTATTGTTTTACAAAATTTTTCACACTTATTAATATAAACAATTTTTACACATCATTAAGTGTCAATAAACTAATAAAATTTTACACATTTTCGAATGGTGTGAAAAAAAAAAGTGTAAAATGAAATATTTTTTTTTTGTAAAATGAAATATTTTTTTTTAGTGATAATACACATACTTTTCTTAGTAATGTAATGTTCTAATCATACAATTGAGATTATTCAAAATTATACATATACGCAAAATCAATTGTATGGATCTCGTTTATTCAAATCTTCAAACATATACTTCTCAATTTGTTGGTCAAAATTGAGATGCGTATCCATATCTTAGTAATCAAACATATACTTTTCTTACATCGTAATCTCGTTTAAGACATAAGTAATATAGTTTGAGATGCGTTGAATATAATTGTGTGAACAAATTGTCTTTCTAACAATCATACTCCGTATATATCTATACTTTCTTGAATATAATTGTGTAAACATGCTATTTGAGTTGTATATCTTTAATCAAATAATACGTACATATACTTTCTTAATACATCTAAAATGCAATATGTAAACAATGAAACAGAGAATACTACGAGTATTACATAAATTGTACATTTGCTGTATTCCTTAATTTGATGGTCAAGTATTGAATAAGCAACCGTGACCTATTATTTGAATCGTGTGTTTGACAGCCCATAGTTTACCTATTACGTAGTATAATTTTTAAGTTTTCAAACCGCATGTTGAGATTCATGAATTAGTTACCTATTATAATTTTCAAGATTTCAATACAGAGGCATTGCCATAAATAGTTTTCTTAAATTTCAAGAATTAAAGAATTGAGAGTGTAACCCCTTTATAGATAGTATAGATATATATGATTGTTAGAAAGACAATTTGTTCACAAAATTATATTCAACGCATCTCAAACTATCTAAATCTAAACTACATATAAAAGCAAAATGTGAAAAGTGAAATGTGAAAAGTCAAGAAAATGGAAAACTTAAAAAACTAAAAAAGGAAGATATGAGAACAAAACTATTTTGGAAGACATAAATTTCATAAGGTATGTCTTTCCATCAAGACTCAAAGATTGATTATTGATTAGTGGAAAACGTACATTTTCTCGTTACATAATCTCTTTGTAGGTCTTAAACATACTCATCAAGTCTATTTGCCAAGTTGAGGATGAAACAACACTGAGTATTGATTGACATGTATAGTGATTAAGATGTTTTGAAACAAACTCCATGCACGTTGACCTATCTACAATTGTATATTGATAAATTAGATGCAACATGCAAGTGTTTGGAATAGTATGTTTATCACATACATCCGAAATAGTGGAAAGAAACTCAAGTACCTAGGTTCATCTAAACAATACCATTGTTTTAAAAAGTCATATCCGTTTCTAATGTACGTCTTTAGATTCTAAATATTACTGTATGATAAAGAATGTGTGGCGACTTGATTTCTTACTCATATGATGGTTGCTATCAAAGTACAATGTCATTAACATTTTCAATGATCATGCTATCGAACTAAATATTCATGTATCTCAACAATATGATCAAGTGTTCAATGATTTGTATTTCCACATGATTAATGAGATCACAAGTCAATGGTACAAGCAAAGTAGAAGGAAGTAATCATTCGAGTAAAATTTACCTCCAACATATCATAGCATGTAGTGTATTTTCATTGCAAGAATGTAGTCTCGGAAGCTTAATTTGTCAATGGATTATTTATGACGTTAGATACAATGTCGTTTATCTCTATGTGGGGTTGTTTATATTTCAATAAAACAAGTATATATTTTTGTTAAGAGATGCAACAATTTAAAATCCATATAGTCGGTCACCCCAACTTTATTTTTTTTACTATTTATAATGCATTTATGAAATTTTTTGAAAACTTAATAGTTCTTACAAAAGAGTAATTTTTTTCAAGAAAATACAAAAGAGTAAAACATAAAATCGCGTTATAAAATCCCGTTACAGAAAACACTTAACAAAAATATTATTATAACTATATGTCATTATGAAATCCCATTGCTAAGCATGGGTACTCGTCTAGGCGAGTACCCGTGCATAGCAAAGAAAATTCCTAACAGTAATAAAAGGTTACCCAATATTTTTGAAAACTCAAGGAATCCTGTAAAACTTAATTTTTATATATGAAAATACACTATTAGTAAAGTTAACTTTAAATCTTAACTACATACTAGAAAACTTCATTGCGTGTATCAAGAAGTTTTACGTGACAAGTTTCGTACATTGTTAGTTATTATCTCATAATTGATGTAATGTTTTATTTTCAGTTTCACAAAATAATTTTATATGTTGTTTGATACATGTTAAGAATTTTTTCTAGCGTTAAATTATCGCATGTTACAACCGTTTGCAATTGCATTTTGATTTTTTCACGTTCTAGTTTGAACGTTATACGAAACACTTATCACAAATAGTATATCGTTAATTGTCTGCCGCTAGAAAAATTTTCGTTGCTATACACGAGTACTCATCTAGTATTACTAATTTCTTAAACGAGATCTGATTTCACAAGTAATTGATGAGCATACTCATAAATCGCTACTCCACTAGGTCCAAGGCCATTTGGTAATCTTAAAATATTATGGAATAAATTTATTGTATAATTTTGCATGTTTTACACAAGAAGATCGTTATTGTAGGACACGTACTTTATTAATCCAATCTGCATGCTTATATAACTCCACCTTCGCCTCTTGTTTTTCTCACATTCTCACATCCTTCTACCTTTCTTGAAGTCTCTTGTTTCTATACACAAAATATGTGGCCTATTAGTTTATGGGTTGTAGCTTTGGTTGTAGTAATCTCCACGCATTGGGTTTACAAATGGAGGAACCCTAAATGTAATGGAAATCTTCCTCCTGGTTCAATGGGTTGGCCGTTAGTCGGTGAAACTATACAATTCTTTACCACTGATCGAACTTCAGGCGTTCCTACTTTTATCAAGCAAAGGATGGAAAGGTGAACTATTAATGTGTAACTAGTCTACTTTTTCGAAATTATTGTTTTTCTTACACAAAACACAGGTAAATAAAGAAGTAAGCAATCTCAAGAACAAATGCAGCGATTGAAATAGTTAATTCAGTTTATGTAAACGACCTATTTAAACCGGTCATATAGACATCGATCTCTTGTTTATTCTTGCGAATGCACACGTTGAAGCAATTGTAACCTATGAAGGTGACAAAGTGACCCATAACGATAAGGTTAATTGTGTAATCAAGTCCTAACATATGTGAAGTAAAAGTAGTGTAGGTGCGCCTGTTATAAAGCTATTTTGATAGGTTATAAAGTAATAGTCAGGAGTTTTTATATGGGATCATAGTATTTCAATAACATAAATACACAAATATAGCACTTCAATATAAGTTTTTATATAATAGAAATTTGTATATTTCTAGTTCATTTCTAATGTCTTTTCCTTTCAATTCTATTTAGATACGGATCAATATTTAAAACCAGTTTGGTCGGCGTTCAAGTTATAGTCTCGACCGATTCCGATCTTAACTCTCTGGTCTTCAAGAAAGAGGACGAAGTGTTCCAGAGCTGGTGGCCAAATAGCATGACAGAGGTATTTGGGAGAACAAATTTAAGCACTTTGTATGGTGGCCTGCATAAATTTACCAAGAATATGGTGCTAAATCAATTTGGTCCTGAAAGACTTAAACAAATGCTATCTGAAATCGAAAGTGTATCGAAGATACACTTAGCGAGGTGGGCTCAGAAAGGAACTGTCGAGGTGAAGACAGCAGCTTCAGATGTAAGTAAAGTAATAATTTTAATCCTTATGATATGATTTGATTCTTATATATTGTCTTTTTTGGCGTTCGGCAGATGATACTTAGTTTCGCTGCGAAGAAATTGATTAGTCATGATCTGGACAAGTCACTGGAGAATATGAGGGAAAACTTTGAAGCTTTTATAACGGGGTTAATTTCATTCCCTATAGCGATTCCTGGAACAGCATACTACAAGTGTTTACAGGTATGAAAATAATCAGGATCCAAGTTATGTACAAGAGTACATTTATTTAGTGACAGCATGAATCTCACCAAAACTGCCCCTACACATAAAATGAGATGGAAACGAGCTATTAGCTGTAAACCTATACAATGAAAGTATAATCTATTTAGTTCTATTATCTAGTCTTTTGCTAGTGAACAGAATTAATGTGGGAATAGGTTGGCTTCGTGACACATTTTTTCTTTGAAGTGTTAGCAAAACGATAAACTAATATTGACACATTTCATCTAGACCCTGAAAACAAAAACCAAAACAAAAGGCCAGCTTACACTAAAAGGCAGCCGTCTTGTATAGCATGGTAATATGTACACTACAAATAAATTGTCATCTACTGACATATATAAAAAATTGTCACCAAAAGTCAAAAAAGTGTCACTAAAAGTAAAAAAAAGTCGCCAACAGTTTAAAAGGAGTCTCACTAAAAAATTATGTGCTTCTCCCATACATAAAAAAGTGTAGGTAGAATTACAACAGGTAAACCGTAAAAGTCTATTTATGATGACACAAAAAGTGTGATTACATAACTTTTTCCGTTTTTGACACAATCATTTGTGTTCAAGTTAGTAAAAAAATGGCACAAGCACAAGACGATATTCACATAGCGACGAGATGTAGTGTCACTAGTATGTATGTCCTAAAGGCCTTTCGTAGTTTCGTTATTGTAGGCCTGTTGCTATGTTAGAGACTAGAAACAGCAATTCATCACCAATTAGTGACTAGAATAGAGTGGCCAATGAGCTGTGAAGATCCTTTTAGTCACTGAATTGTTTACTAAAACAGTCAAGTCGTCACTAACTGGATTGACCTAACACATTTACGTCCATTAGTGACGCGCAGGGGCGGAGGGAGGGGGTGGCTAGCGGGTGCTAGGCCCCCTCCAATAAGCCCAATGATTGTATTAAGATACCATTGTTTAGCCATAATTTAACGTTTAATATACTACGAGCCTCTCCCAACTAGCGACTTTTCTATAATAAAAGAAAAAGAAAACAACTGACATGAAATATCTCCTATCTAAATGGCCACTGAAGCGAAAATATGAAATGAGACATTTTTGACAATATTTTTTTGTTGTTAATTTAAAAAATTTAAGGGAGTTGTTAACAACTAGTTATATCACAAATTTGGATATCCGAAATTTGCAATGATGGGTTTATGTTAGACATAATATTTTATCTAAGGTTTTTTTTTTTATTATTTTTTTATTTTTTTATTATTATTTTTTTAATTCGGATATCCGAAATTTCAGCAAAGAGTTTTATATATCTGAATATCCAGATATCTATAATTTTTGAAAAACTTTTATATGAGTTCCAAAACTGTCCTTTCATAAACTCAACTTTTTAGTAAATTATGATCAAGTTTTCGGATATCCGAATACGTATATTTTTTGAACACCCAAAACCTAAATCAAGAAATCCTAGATAGTTTCGGCTTTGTTGCTCTCCCCTAGTTATATACTCAAAAAAAAAATAATAAAAATAATAATAATAATGATAATAATAATAATAATAATAATAATAAACTTATTTTGAGTTTACTATACTTTTTCAGCACTAAATATATTAGGAAAAAATTACGTTTAGTAATGCATTCGTAAGTTTTTGTGATGATTTATTTCTATAAACCAAAGTTGGAAACCATTCTATTCACTTTTATTTTTTCGGGTTATATAATGAACTTCGGCCCCCCTTAACTACAAATCCTGGCTCCGCCCCTGACCACCACCATCACCACGAGCACCACCACCAAGTCCTCAAGTGACGTCTTACATACCAGCGGTGCAATGGCCACCTGGGGTTTGCAGTGGAGAATCGGGTGTCACTTGTCAGATCAAACCAGTGCCAACAGAATTTAAAATTCACGGTTTATGGCCAAAACCTGAAGGTGCATCATTAAGTGAAGTGTTTAATGCTGGCAATGTATATACTACAGATCGACTTGTATATTTTTCTAACTTGTATACTATGTTGATTCCTTCCAATTTAACTATGAAATTATTCTTAATGCAGATAGCTACCTTAACTTCGGAATTGAAGAAGAACTGGCCAGATTTAAAGAAGAGAAATTTTGAATTTTGGGAACATGAGTGGACTAAACATGGAAACTATTCTCAGATGGGATTGCTTCAATACTTTAAGAAGANGAGTTTACTATACTTTTTATACACTAAATATGTTAGAAAAAAATTACGTTTAGTAATGCATTCGTAAGTTTTGTGATGGTTTGTTTCTATAAACTAAAGTTGAAAACCATACTATTTACACTTTTATTTTTTCGGGTTATATAATGAACTTCGGCCCCCCTTAAATACAAATCCTGGCTCCGCCCCTTGTGACGCGTGTTTCGTCACTGGCTGTTTAAAATTATTGAACTGATGGGTGGTCACTAATGAGCGTTTTTCTTGTGTTTGAGTCTGTTAGTTACCAACATTATTAGCTAGAATTTACAAATATGAACATGCGTGTAAGTTTGGTTTAAACGACGGTCAATATGATCCAACATTCATTATAGTTTCTTGAAAGCGTACCTCTATATATTATCTCATGATTCATCTAATACTTATGTATTTAATTATTAGGGAAGAAAGAAGGTGATGAAGATGCTTAACAACATGTTAGAGGAAAGAAGGAGGAATCCTAATAACGTCAGCAACGATTACTTCGATTATGTTATTGAAGAACTGAAGCAAGATGATACCCTCCTTACAGAAGCAATTGCCCTGGACTTAATGTTTCTACTTTTGTTTGCTAGCTATGAAACAACTTCTATGACCACAACGGTAGCTATCAAGCTTCTTATGGATAATCCCAAAGCTTTGAAGGAATTAACAGTACGTTAAAACTTTTTCTTTTTTGAATGCGCGCAGGATAATATATATATGCACATGTATAAAACACTAGCTAGCAAGGAGCTAGGAAAACAATTAATTACAACATGGTTTTGATGTGGAGAATAACATGTCAAACTATGATAAGATTAACTTTAATCTTGTAAAACTTCCTCCCATTGATTGACCCATACATATTATTTCATGTAGGAAGAACAAGACAAGATTGTAAAAGCGCGGGCAAATCCGGATTCTGGACTTACGTGGGAAGAATATAAGTCGATGACATTTATGTTTCAGGTGCGTTGATTAAATGCCTTTAGTTAGTATCATACTGTAATATATATGGTCTAAGCGACTTTAAGACTACTCTATATATATTCACTAACTACATTTTCAGGTTATAAATGAGTCTGTAAGACTGGCTAATATAGTTCCAGCTATTTTCAGAAAAATCATAAAAGACTTCACGTTCAAAGGTAAATATCCATGAAGCTAAGCGTTTAAATGTATACCCTATTAGTAAGATTCGTCGTCGGGTGATGATATGAAAATTTTGCATGAAACAGACTACACTATTCCATCGGGCTGGGTGATTATGATATCTCCTCCGGCTACTTATTTAAACCCCGACACTTATAAGGATCCATTGGAATTTAATCCATGGAGATGGGAGGTAACTTTTTGTTAGTCTCATATCATTCATTGATAATAGATAATTTCTCTTGGGACTCTCAAACTGTTTGCAAGCAGGGGATGGGTATCAAAGGAGCATCAAAGGATTTCATGGCTTTTGGAGGCGGCCAAAGGTTTTGTGTAGGAGCAGATTTCGCTAGACTTGAAATGGCAGTCACTCTTCATAACTTGGTGACAAAATATCGGTAGAGATAAATCACAATATTTACTACAGTATCTTGTTAGAGATAATAGAGGAATGCTAACATATTTTGCACTTCTGTATTTGCAGGTGGAAATTAATCAAAGGAGGCGAAATGATACGAACTCCAGGCCTTCATTTTCCAAACGGATTGCATGTCCATTTTTCTAAGAAAAATGAGGACAACCAAATCAGCAACTAGCTATTCTTTGTAGCTTATAGTTGTGTTTATCAGCCCGCTGTCATTTTAATAAAGGAGATAAGATAAATTTGTCTCTACTATAATATAGGTTGTGAAGAACATTAAAAAAGGGTGTAAAGTAGTCCAACGAAAAAAAGGGAGCTCTTGCTTTAAATGTTTCATTTTATATTAAGAGTATTATGGTTTCGGTAAGTTATACTTGTTGTATAAGTTGTTTTAAGTTGTGTACTTGATGTTTCAAATTAATTATCAAATTTTATAACATAATGTATCATTTGTGTTGTGTATTTGATGTATCAAATAAAAAATATGAATAAGATTTTTGTATAAAAAAAATAGCTACAAATTTGGAAAAGATTGATCACATTTAGATTTTGAATTCTCAAAATACCCTTTAAACCTTATTTAATTACTACAAAGTCACTATTAAATATTATCTCATCTAACAAATAAAAAGATTCAATGCCTATATTGGTTCTTATTTTACAACTTTAAGTTTGGATTCACATAATATATATACTGACTACCGGCGGCCGTATATAAAGTGATACATATCAGCATATCTACTATAGTACTACTGATATACAACAATTTCCAGAAAAACATACTAGATCATTAACAACAATAGTGTAAAGTTCTTTTTCAGGAACCAATAAATTACGAGAACTGCGAGAACCCCCCTTTTAAAAACTTTGAATGAGTACAATCAATGGTAGGATGATATGTGGCATACTTTTAAACCTTTGGATGAGTAAATCAATGGGGTAGTAATGGAATTTTGCATTCCTAGCCTGTTCAATAACTGATGATCCTAAATTAAAGGGAACAAGTTCATCTTTATCCGTCTCACCGTAATTTCTCTTTACAAACCTACACGCGATTTTTGACAGCAGCCACAACAATCTCCGGCAACGAAAAAAAAGAAAGAATTAGAAAATAATTTTACATATATAATCAATTTTATAATCAAGACAATTTTTTTGAAATTCTAAATATCTCGATCAAAGATAGATATTAACATATGAACTTCTCCTGATTTATTGGTTCCTCTATTTTTGCATCAGTCTAACTGTTTGTGTCGTTCGTTGGGAAGGCAACAGGGTAAACTTTGTGTTTTTTCCAATTTCATGAGGAATTGATTCTTCTTACATTATTAGATATAATAAGTTTATTACAAATTACGTGTAACATCATTTGTGGCCAAATTGAGGTTTAATCATTTAGCTTTATCTTAAATCTTGTTTTTCTTATTGGAGATCGTATAATAGAAAATATTAGTTTGAAAAAATTGTTTCGTTCTAATTGGGACTAAAAGTAATCCAACAGCCAATCCACCAACATGCACTTTTATAACAGGACATAAGAAAGAGAATGCCACATCAGCTTCTAATGGACTCCCCATCCTCCTAGAAAGTTCTTGGATGTCATTAAGCACTCAAGTATGCTCAACCAAACACCACTTAAGCCACTATAAATTTCCAGAGCACGAACAATAGAAGACCACCTAAAAGCAGAGATTTACCTGCAATCATTTTTTGGCATGAGGTGCACGTCCTATTCATCATTCACGCTTCCCCTGTCTCGTTGCATTAGACGCTTGTCTGAGAATTATAAGTAATCCCGAGGATTTTGCATATGATTCAGACTATAGACAATTGAGATAAATTACATCAAGCCATTAGTATCTAAAAATATACTCACCTTTATAATACAAGTGCCTCTCTCCT
>LBNU01025303.1:13661-25213 GCA_014162995.1 Artemisia annua
GATGTGGAGAATAACATGTCAAACTATGATAAGATTAACTTTAATCTTGTAAAACTTCCTCCCATTGATTGACCCATACATATTATTTCATGTAGGAAGAACAAGACAAGATTGTAAAAGCGCGGGCAAATCCGGATTCTGGACTTACGTGGGAAGAATATAAGTCGATGACATTTATGTTTCAGGTGCGTTGATTAAATGCCTTTAGTTAGTATCATACTGTAATATATATGGTCTAAGCGACTTTAAGACTACTCTATATATATTCACTAACTACATTTTCAGGTTATAAATGAGTCTGTAAGACTGGCTAATATAGTTCCAGCTATTTTCAGAAAAATCATAAAAGACTTCACGTTCAAAGGTAAATATCCATGAAGCTAAGCGTTTAAATGTATACCCTATTAGTAAGATTCGTCGTCGGGTGATGATATGAAAATTTTGCATGAAACAGACTACACTATTCCATCGGGCTGGGTGATTATGATATCTCCTCCGGCTACTTATTTAAACCCCGACACTTATAAGGATCCATTGGAATTTAATCCATGGAGATGGGAGGTAACTTTTTGTTAGTCTCATATCATTCATTGATAATAGATAATTTCTCTTGGGACTCTCAAACTGTTTGCAAGCAGGGGATGGGTATCAAAGGAGCATCAAAGGATTTCATGGCTTTTGGAGGCGGCCAAAGGTTTTGTGTAGGAGCAGATTTCGCTAGACTTGAAATGGCAGTCACTCTTCATAACTTGGTGACAAAATATCGGTAGAGATAAATCACAATATTTACTACAGTATCTTGTTAGAGATAATAGAGGAATGCTAACATATTTTGCACTTCTGTATTTGCAGGTGGAAATTAATCAAAGGAGGCGAAATGATACGAACTCCAGGCCTTCATTTTCCAAACGGATTGCATGTCCATTTTTCTAAGAAAAATGAGGACAACCAAATCAGCAACTAGCTATTCTTTGTAGCTTATAGTTGTGTTTATCAGCCCGCTGTCATTTTAATAAAGGAGATAAGATAAATTTGTCTCTACTATAATATAGGTTGTGAAGAACATTAAAAAAGGGTGTAAAGTAGTCCAACGAAAAAAAGGGAGCTCTTGCTTTAAATGTTTCATTTTATATTAAGAGTATTATGGTTTCGGTAAGTTATACTTGTTGTATAAGTTGTTTTAAGTTGTGTACTTGATGTATCAAATTAATTATCAAATTTTATAACATAATGTATCATTTGTGTTGTGTATTTGATGTATCAAATAAAAAATATGAATAAGATTTTTGTATAAAAAAAATAGCTACAAATTTGGAAAAGATTGATCACATTTAGATTTTGAATTCTCAAAATACCCTATAAACCTTATTTAATTACTACAAAGTCACTCATTAAATATTAATCTCATCTAACACAAATAAAAAGATTCAATGGCCTAGATTGGTTCTTAATTTTACAACTTTAAGTTTGATCTCACATAATATCTATACTATCTATAATAGAAAAATGGTCAAAATTGAAATGTTGAGTTTTCAAGTGAAATGTTGAGTTTTCAACAATGGTCAAATGAGAGAGAAAGTGAAATGTACTCCCTCCGTCCCAAATTATAAGTCCCTTTTTCTAGTTTTGATTGTCCCAAAATACTTGTCCACTTTTTATTTTAACCAATCAAAATGCATTTTAGTGGACAAAGAAAATATTTGATTGGTGAATAGTATAGTTAGTGGAAATTTCTTAAACTTTGTGCAAAGTAAAAGTGGACTTATAATTTGGGATGGAGGGAGTAATTAATACTCTTATTAAAACACCTCAATACTTAAAAGTACAATTATGTATTCACATTGTACAACCAAATTAAAGCATATCTACCAAATTAAATACAACAAATTCAAACACAAATCGGGTTGACCCGGGACGCTTCAAAACCGGCGGGTTGATGTAGTTTAATTTGACCCGTTTTCGACCAAACCTAGCAAGTTGACCCGATTTAAATCGACCCATTTTTCGACCAAAATGGTTCAACCGGTTGAACCACCCGGGTCGAACCGGGTTTCAAAACATTATCCATTACTTAAAAGTACAATGATTTATTCACATTGTACAACCAATTAAAAACATATCTACCAAATTAAATACAACCAATTAAAACACAAACCGGGTTGACCCGGGACGCTTCAAACCCGTTTTTCGACCGGAACGGTTCTACCAGTTGAACCACCTGGGTCGAACCGGGTTTCAAAACATTATGTTTAATTCCCAAATCTTCAAACTTTTATTATTTTTCGTTTATAACCTATAAACTTTTTTTTATCAATAAACTATCTGTCGCTATAAAATCCCGTTGCTATGCACGGGTACTCGTCTAGTATATATAGTATATATTTAAACCTTTGAATGAGTAAATCAATGGGTAGGATGACTTGTGGCATAATTTCAAACCTTTGGATGAGTAAATCAATGGGTAGTGATGGAATTTTGCATTCTAGCCTTTCAATAACTGATGATCCTAAATTAAAGGGAACACGTTCATCTTTGACAGCAGCCATTTTTGACAGCAGCCACAACAATCTCCGGCAACGAAAAAAAAAAAGAAAGAAAATTAGAAAATGATTTTATATATAATCAATTTTTGATTCTCAATATCTCGAATCAAAGATAGATATACATATGAACTTCTCTGACTTATGGTCTCTCTATTTTTGCATCAGTCTACTGTTTGTGTCGTTCAGTTGAAGGCAAAGGTAAATCTTTGTTGTTTATTCAATTTCATGAGAATTGTTGATACTAAAAAATGGTATTTGATTTACAAATATCTTTTTTGCTTTGAGTTTTGATATTACTTAATGGAGGATTGATTCTTTTACATTATTAGATATGATAATTTGTTACAAATTACGTGTAACATCATTTGTGGCCAAATTGAGGTTTATATTTAGTTTATTTAAATCTTGTTTTCTTTTGAGACCGTAACTAATAGAAAATATTAGTTTGAAATATTGTTTCCGTTCTAAGTTGGGAAAAATCTTTGATAATGTACCATACTTTTCACAAAAATTACTTTCGTGTAGCGAACAAAAAAAAATAGTCTTTCTACCCCTTATACTCGACTTTTTGTCCTTTTTGATGTATTTTCGTGACATTTTTTGCCTTTGGATTTTAAATAATTTGAGGGGCAAAAATGTCAATAGTACATCAAAAAGGTCAAAAAAAAAAAAAAAAAAAAAATGAAAGTTCAGTACATCAAAAAACTATTTTTTTTGTTCGTTACACAAAAGTAATTTTTGTTATAAGTACGGTACATTATTAAAGATTTTTCCCTTCTAAGTTTTGTGTCGACTCAATTGCGGTTTTATATTGATATATGAGGATTATTATTTTTTTAATTATTATTTTTTTGTTATTAACAGTGTTGCAAAAATCGGCCGAATCGGCCGATTAATCGGCAATTAATCGGTATTCGGCCCAGGACCTTGGAGAGAATTCCACGAAAATCGGCCGATTAATCGGCCGAGTCAAGAAAATCGGCCGATTAATCGGTAAAAAATCGCTAATCGGCCCCGGACCGCCTCAGTACCGATTCACGATTTTTGCAACATTGGTTATTAATCAACTAATGGTGTGTCATCTTCTTATATGATTTTACTTATTGATCCACGACAATAAATTTTAATGAAAGGGTATGCATATGTGTTTTTAGGGTTGTATAAATTTAAGATAAGAGTTATGCATTTATGTTTTAAATTATGCATTTATATTTTTAGGGTTGTATAAAATCAGGATAAGAGTTATACATATATGTACAAACTAGTTTTATGGCTGATACAATATCAATAAAAGGAGTGTGCATATGTGTTTTTACAGTTTCTGAGTTTAAATGTATTGAAAGTGCATATATGTTTTATTTATGATATAAGGATGCTTTTTGTTTAGTTCTGATTTAAGGATGCACTTGTGTTTTGTTTTTTTAAGGCTTTACTAATTTCTCAAAATGGTCACTTGTGAACAAGTTAAAAATACATTGTGCATATGTGTTTTGTTACATGTTATGATTAAAGGTGTAGTAAGCACACAAGTGCATCTAAACGAAAGGAGATACGTACATACAAGTGCACATGGATGAACCCGAATCACATATGCATTCGTTTATTTGGTTTACGATTTAATTGGGTTGATAAAGATGATAAAAACGATGAATATGATTTTGTAGGATGAAGTCAACAAGGATGAGTAACGCGAATATACATACGATGCCGATGAACACATATGTATACGTATGTCATGGCCAAGAATGTAGTTGTGCATAAATGCATGCTTTGTGTTGTTTTTTTTGTTTATTATCTCTGTCTTCATTTCTATCTATTTGTTTTTAATTTTCTAAAATATTGGTTGATGAAAGTTTGAAGTATACATGTGCATGCATTTTAATTTTCTAAAACATCTTGAAGTGTATATTTTAAAAGATGGCCTTTTTAAGATATATTTGGTTTCGATGTCGATATTGGATTTAGATATGATTCACACAATAATTATTTTTCCTGTATTGGAATCAGGTTTATGGATGATGTAGATTACAGGCGCACACGTGTAGAACACATTTTTATATGAAGACGATGAGGACAATCCATGTGTAATGGAACTGATGGTGTCAAATTTAGAATATGGATATATGTGCATATCTCACACCTGAAGTTGACTTAACAACAATGGAGTGGACATCTACATTACGTTATTTAACGATGCACATGTATTTTATTATCTAATGAAGGTGATGCAAACGGTTAATTGCATGAAATAGTTTTTTGTTAGAATACACAAGATATGCACATGTACATATATAGTTCAATGCACTTGTATTTCAATGAACTACCTTTATCTTATAAATACAGTTACGTTTGCTTATATTTTTTAAGTTTCTGTATTTTATTTCAATTTTTCTTATAATGTCAAAGTTAAACAAGACTAAAGTTAATGATATGCAAAACAACACCTGAAAGTGTTTCAAAACAACTGTGCATTTCTGTACTAGAGATAGACCAAATTGAAAAAGGTAAAAATAATAATAATAATAATAAAATATATTATTTTGTATCCTAAAAATGACGCTCAAAATTGAAAACAAATAAGTTAAAAAAAACATTAGCTCATAAAACGTAAAAACGATTAAACGCATTTCCTAAAATTGTCTGCCAAAATTAAATCGGTTTAAAAGATAAATTTGTAAATCACTCACAAAAGAGTTTTACCCAAATGCCCTTTTGATTTATAAATAAATGCTTCAAAAGGAAAAATAAATGATTGGTCTAGATTGGTTCTCGCAATTTATTTGGTTCTGAAAAGAACCCTAACACACACACACACACACACACACATACACACACACACACACACACACACACATATATATATATATATATATATATATATATATATATATATATATATATATATATATATATATATATATATATATATATATATATATATATATATATATATATATATATATATATATATATATATTTTATATAATAAAAGAATTACATCATTTCGGAGTTTATAGAGCTAAGTGTAAAATTACAAGTTTCCATGTTTTTTAATAACTTTAGAAAAAACATAAATAACCCCTTACACTTTATACCCCTTATACTTTATAATATTAATTTTGTTAAAATTACATGAGTATTAGTATTAGTTTATATTTTAATTTCATTAACACTCATTATATGCTAATAAACTCGCACATTTTATATAACATGATATCAATAGTTAAAGTTAAAAAATAACATCAACATCAACCTCAGCATAGCCCGCTGTCATTTTAATAAAGGAGATAAGATAAATTTGTCTCTACTATAATATAGGTTGTGAAGAACATTAAAAAAGGGTGTAAAGTAGTCCAACGAAAAAAAGGGAGCTCTTGCTTTAAATGTTTCATTTTATATTAAGAGTATTATGGTTTCGGTAAGTTATACTTGTTGTATAAGTTGTTTTAAGTTGTGTACTTGATGTTTCAAATTAATTATCAAATTTTATAACATAATGTATCATTTGTGTTGTGTATTTGATGTATCAAATAAAAAATATGAATAAGATTTTTGTATAAAAAAAATAGCTACAAATTTGGAAAAGATTGATCACATTTAGATTTTGAATTCTCAAAATACCCTTTAAACCTTATTTAATTACTACAAAGTCACTTATTAAATATTAATCTCATCTAACACAAGTAAAAAGATTCAATGGCCTAGATTGGTTCTTAATTTTACAACTTTAAGTTTGATATCACATAATATATATATATATATATATATATATATATATATATATATATATATATATATATATATATGTATATATATATATATATATATAGTGTAAAGTTCTTTTCAGAACCAAATAAATTACGAGAACTGCGAGAACCATTTTAAACCTTTGAATGAGTAAATCAATGGGTAGGATGACTTGTGGCATACTTTTAAACCTTTGGATGAGTAAATCAATGGGTAGTAATGGAATTTTGCATTCTAGCCTTTCAATAACTGATGATCCTAAATTAAAGGGAACAAGTTCATCTTTATCTCTCACGTATTTCTCTTTACAAACCCTAACGCATTTTTGACAGCAGCCACAACAATCTCCGGCAACGAAAAAAAAGAAAGAAAATTAGAAAATAATTTTATATATAATCAATTTTTGATTCTCAATATCTCGAATCAAAGATAGATATACATATGAACTTCTCTGATTTATGGTCTCTCTATTTTTGCATCAGTCTACTGTTTGTGTCGTTCAGTTGAAGGCAAAGGTAAATCTTTGTTGTTTATTCAATTTCATGAGAATTGATTCTTTTACATTATTAGATATAATAATTTATTACAAATTACGTGTAACATCATTTGTGGCCAAATTGAGGTTTAATATTTAGTTTATTTAAATCTTGTTTTCTTTTGAGATCGTAACTAATAGAAAATATTAGTTTGAAAAATTGTTTCCGTTCTAAGTTGGGACTAAAAGTAATCAAAGCAATACCTAACATGCACTTTTATAACAGGACATTAAGAAAGAGAATGCCACATCAGCTTCTAATGGACTCCCATCCTCTAGAAGTTCTTGATGTCATTAAGCACTTCAAGTATGCTCAACCAAACACCCCTTAAGCACTATAAATTTCAGAGGCACGAAAATAGAAGACACTAAAAGGAGCATTTACCTGCAATCATTTTTTGCATGAGGTTGACGTCTATTTCATTCCAGCTTCCTGTCTCGTTGCATTAACTTGTTGAGAATTATAGTAATCCCGAGGATTTTGCATATGATTAGACTATAAGACACATTGAGATAAATTACATCAAGCCATTAGTATCTAAAAATACTACTCACCTTTATACAAAGTGCCGCTACCGGAAGCTCGTGTGGTGCCTGTACGTCCTCAATCTCAGCCACTCGATATCCTATCAAAACATAAACAATCTAACTAATGGTACAAACCAACCATAAATTAAACTAAAGGTTTTACTTAGAAAAGTGACGAATAGAAATCTCAACAAAGGTTGTACTTAGAGAAGCTCCTAATAAGTACTTGACTTGTAATCTTTTAACATAAAATAATCTAATATGATGATAAAAACATCATGGCACATGCAAGCAACTATATAACGCAATTTTTTTCTAACACACATGGTAATTGATTATTATTTGGTATCTTAAAACTCACGTTAATGGAATGCTCGAAATCAAAACTTGGTAGTTTGTGACATACACATGTGTTGACGTACGGGAAGCAACATTGAGACATAAGAGATCACAAAAAAGACTTTATGTACCTGCAAACACACATAATATGCACAAAAGTTATACAACAATTATGAATATAATAAAAAATTACAGAAGGAAAATAAAAATTACGATCAGGAAGATGGTTTATGAAAAATTAGTGTTTTGTGATTGAATAAAATAAAATGTCAGTTAATTTGGAACATTGCAAAGGGATAATCTCTAAATAATTAAGGAATTGATATAATTTTTGCTGATAAATATATTCCTTTTCAAAATAATCATAGGTTTATAAATTTGGTTTTGCAAGAGGTAAAACAAAAAATGTGTTGGTACAGTGGTTAACGTGGTAGTTTGTGAACTAATAGACCAGGTTCGAATATAGAAATATGAATTTTTGAACAAATTATTAAATCCGAAATTTTTAGATGAAAAAAGATTGCTTATGAAATTAAAAGATTGCTTACATGACCACAATGTGATGACGTGGCTGATAATGAATGACTGGGCAATGAGGTGGCATTACACGTGTAACGCCTCCTGTTATATATAATATATATATATATAAATCATTTGGGACATGCTATAAATAGAAGGCTTAAAAATTCAGATTCAACATCTTACTTATAATGGAAAGAAGTGTCTTTTGCTAGGAAATCAATATATACACGTGAATAGAAGTTATAATACGTTTTTTTGTCATTCAAAATGATCAATATTGTTGTTGAAAATTAGTGTATACGTTGTAACAGCCCATTATTTGTAACAGCCCATTAAATGTCTTAAATTTCTACGTAAAATTTAAAACCCATTTAACTTGTAACAGACAAGCCTAGCTTATATATAACACAAAAAACACGCACCACCACTTATAGCTAAAAGAGACACTTTATACCACCACTTCGCCGAGAGGTGCACCACCACTGAACCGATACCGCCAAGAACAACACCCACCAAAAGGGTTTTTTTTTTAGTTTTGAGGTATTTTTTTGAGTTTTTACAAAAGATCTATGACTATCAGTTAAGCTTTTAAAGTTTTTTGCCGTTCCAAAAAAAAAAAAAAAGCTTTTAAAGTTTTATTTTGTAGATTTGTATATTTTATTTGTAGATAATGGTTTTTGATAACATTTATTACGTTTTATTTTGTTACAGCAGCAGCTGCCGCTGCGTCCGTGTCGCCGGAAAAATCTGTCGCCATCGCTTAGTTCGCCGGAAAAATCTGTCGCCGGATCTATTAGTTTTGATTTTTTTTCGATCTAAATATTCTGTGGCTATAGGTTGCATCTTAGACGTAACTTTTTTTGTATTTATTTGAGTTTAAAAATGGTTTTTGAATGTCAATTACCTATTTTGGATGTATTCATCAGGATTGCTTATTTTTTTGTCAAGATCTACTCCAGGGTATTATTTGTTACTAAGATTAAGTATGCAACCCTAGATATTGAACTAATTGTCTTTTATTACAGATTAAGGATGGGACCCTAGATATTGAACTAATTGTTGCATACATTCTCGTATAGGAGAATTTGCAACTGTGTATCAAAGACATTTTCATATATCAAATACATTTTCATATATCTAGGGTCCAATATCTATAGTCAAATATATGAAACGTATCAAACACAATATGATGAACTTGAAGCTTATGTTTAAGATGTATTAAAAACCTTAATGAGGACATATGAACCGATTACCAAATCTGTAGTTACCCTTTTTAGCATAGTTGGTATGTGAGTACACTACCAGATGCATACATAAACATCATTATTGAGAATATATGTTATCGGAATTATGCATGAGTACTTGACTAATGAATTTAATTTCCATTTCATTACTGCAATTAAAAATACTCCTATCGAGAAAACTCACTCACAAATTGATTGAAAATACTACATTGTTGTCGATACGTAACCATGCCTCAAGAAAAAAAGCTTTTCGAGCATGATTTTTTAACGCTACATATACATTCTGTCGAAAGCAATTTACTTGCCACCAAAAACGTATAAATGAAAACATTTGCTCGCCATAAAATTAGTCACCGAGTACCCGCCGCCGCATTGCGCGGGTACACTGCTAGTATATATATACATATACATATACATATACATATACATATACACATATATATATATATATATATATATATATATATATATATATATATATATATATATATATATATATATATATATATATATATATATATATATATATATATATATATATATATATATATATATATATATATATATTTCAGAATTTGATGTTTAGTCATGGTTCACATAGCTTAAAGGTATTTTATATTATTCGCTTCTTTTTAAGGTTTTTGTTTGCATTATGATATTATAAGATACTCCGTATTTAGTTGCTATATGTGTACACCACAATAGCTTTCTTGAAAATAATTGATAATGATAATTGTATGTTTTTCATGTGGGAACAGGAGCGACAAGGAGGTGATTTATATGGGTATGCCCAAATAGGCTTGTACGTTGTGGTTCGGGTGTTGTACAGTACGAATTATCTTGCTCAAAAATATCTTGATGGAGCAGTGGGTGATGAGAACTGGTAGTTCAAACTACATTCAAATGTCTAACTAATTGTTTTGTAACTAGAGATATGTGTTACAGATTTGTTAGATTTTATTGACAATGGTATCGACAAATAAGGTCTTAGTCTTACGGGTTTGTTGACTGTGATTTCGGTGTACTACGGTTATGTTTACAATGGCTGAAATTGGTGTATTTTTGGTAGTTTCGGTTTTGAGTTTTGGTGGCTTGTTATTGGTGTCACTATAGCCATTTTTTGATTTGTGGATCTTACCAAGTCTAATGGTTTTGATGTTTTATATTCAAATATGCAAACCTAATCCTAGCCAAACTTCTATTTTTAGAGCCAGAAACGTTTTAAAACTTTAAAGCATGTTAAATTGGATTTGAAGAGCGTGAGATATATTAGGAACGAGAATTTATTTGTAGACTAGCTTAGCACAACCTAGAGAAACTCGAATTTGTTTCATTTGCCAAATTATTTGATTTATTATGAGTTTGAGAAAAACTCTGATGTTTATGCTTGATTTTATTGGAAAAACGATTTCGAGAACGATGGCGCAAGTTTCGTAATTTTTCGAGTCCGTTTGCTATGTCATTCGAGTCCCGAACCGTTTTTATGAAAGGTTTAGCTAAAAACCCACCCAAATCTCCACCTATATATACCCCCACCTTACACCCTTCACTCATTTTACCACTCCTAAAAACACACACACATTCTCCTTCATCTCTCTACCTTTCTCTCTCTAAAATCCGGCCAACTATCCCTTCGCCGGCGCCGCCTCAAATTCCGGCCACCAGAAAATTTTCCGGCAACCACCACTTACACCACCTACCCTATCTTGTAGATCGGGACATCCCCGACTCATCCCCGCAAACCATTTCACCCCAAAGATTACGACGCGCCCTAGATCTACAAAATAAAGATTCGACCTTCGACTTTTCCGGCCAAAACCCACTTTTCCGGCGAGACCTTGGTAACCGAGCCCTTCCCCCACCCTTTCGAACACGTTTTAATTATAAAAACTCAAATAAAACAAAACCCTAATTTCTTTTTTTATTAAAACCGAAAGTTTGTTTATGTTTTTATTAAATTCGTTTTAAAAATGGTTAAATGATATGAAACTCGTGTGGGATTCCGTTCGGTCCGTTTTGTGAGTCGACTCGGTTGACTCACCGAGTCAACTCGGTTGACTCGGTGAGGTTTTGATATTTTGGTTGTGTCTAATT
>LBNU01025308.1:0-21015 GCA_014162995.1 Artemisia annua
TTCATAATAAGTAAATTGTGTTCCTATTATTTGCATGTTTAAAATTCCGTGGAATAACTATCGTTATTCTAAATTGTCGTATGTCAATTAATGATATGGGAATATCTAAACTTAAGACAAATCTGAGTATTGGTTTAGAATCATACTACTGAAGTATATGTGATGCGTGAATCACAATTTCATGATATTCAATGATTGAATATCAGGTACTTATCCCAACTGATATGATTTTACTTTATGTCTGTCAGTACAGAAATCATAAATTTAGTTATCCTCAGACCTTGGGCATCCAGGTAAGTGTCATGGATGTTAGTGCATTTCTGTGGAGCAATCTACGTTCCGAAACTGGTAGTTATAAGGGTTATTTCAGGAAGTTTGCAAAGTTCATTGGGTTGTCTTGTAGTCAAGAATGAAATTTGTCTTCAAATTCGTTTTTGAAGTTTTTCAATCTGCTGGCCCCTCGTTATGGTTGACAAGGTGTTTGCGTGCGCACGCCCAAAGTCTATCTGGAATACGTCAGATATTTTGGTTAATCTTGCTCAACTATACAACGAGAACAGATTGTATTTAAATGAATTGACTGGATCCATTATCTTTATTGGGGATTAGAAACAAAAGGATAATAAAATGATGAATCATTTAAAGGTGTTTCCAGGAAACCTAGCTCGAGTTGATGTGAGATTGGCGTGTTGTAGCGCTAACAATGCATTACACTAGTTAAGGTAGATTATCCAGGTGGGAGGTGTTAGTTTGTGGATAGAGAGTGGTGAATACGGTGGTGTGAGTATCGAACCGGGGACCACGATGCCACTTTACGTATGAGAGTGCCGATAGAATAATAAGTAGGTGAGGAAGGAGGGTGGTTGGAGTATTTAGATTATGTAAGATCCAGCTAAATATGTATATGGTCGAACAAGGAAAATAGAGGTGTGTGTGTGGGTGTGTGTGAGGCGTGGTAAAGTGAGCGTTGTTTGAACAATTTAAATGTATATATACACACGTTCCGAGTGTGCGTGGCGGAGGCGAAGGAGCGGACTAGCATAATGGATGATGGAGCGCGAGTGTGATATGCGTTGTGTGAGTGCTGGTCATATTGTATACCGGGATGATATTATATTTATGCAGTGCGATGCAGGTATCTTATCCTTTCCTCATTATTGTATAACTATTCGACTGGATTGGTAATAAATGGTTCGGACCTATTAATAATCTGTTGGATTCAAAACTCGGCATTCACATCGAATTGCTAATAGTACCGTGTGTACAAAGAACAGTCGGTTACAATCACACTATTGATTGGTATCTCTGGATGATTACAGAAAAGTAAGGAGTTAATCTATAACCTAATTATAAAACCTTAATTAGGGGGGTTCATCCAAGAATCAAGATTGCAACGGTACGCTCTTTATTTATGTTTTAGTTAACCTTTATATGTTATACTTGATCCTACGCTTCCGCAATATGTGTTACTTGATATTAGAATAATTATATGATAGTCATGATTATAAAATTCTAACAATTCCTACAACTCATCTTTTACCAACTAATAACTCAATCCTCACTCCAAATAACTAACTGGCAACCGTTAGAATCAGTTGCAATGGCGGTTTATTTTCCCACCATTTCAATACCAACGTCGTACACTAGTAGTACTTGTTATCCCCTACCATCCATTGTAGTAATTGTAAGTAAACGACACCGTTTGAGCGTTGTTAAGTTAGGGTTTGATGATGACGTCACGCAATACGTCATCGAGTCAAGGAAGCATCGGGACAGCTTCTACGAACGTCATCAAAACAAGGTCCTTTTATATTTTGAAGCCCAGTTCGACCCGGCCGGATCAACAGGCTGAACCGGTTCCGGTTTCTTTACTATACGAAACCCATTGCGAAATGGTATTTGCATTTTGGTCCTCTATTCAATATTGAAAGATTTATAAACGAAAAGCTGCTCAAGTAAATTCAAATATATAGGAGTAATGTTGATATTCAATTAAATACATTTCAATTTGCCCATCTCATTAGTTATTCCCAACACTTTGCATACTGAAGTTGAAATATAAATTATAATGGCCGAAACTCGACGCCACATACAATTAGGCCCGCCATAGTTCCTCCAAGACATACCAGTTTCAGTTCCATGGGAATGTAATTGTCTTTAATCTCATTATTATAGACAAATTCCCAGACCCTAACCTCCATCCAGCCATCTTCTCTGTTTTTTGGAACTCTCTTATCTCTGTATAAATCAATTGGGCCTGGGGCTCTAAGATAAATGATTGTGTCTTCTTTGTTATTCTTGTTGAGTCGATCCCGTGCTTTCACTGGACACTTCAGTCCCTCGCAGTTTTCTGGAAGTTGGAACACAAGATAACATGCATAGGCTGTATCCGGGGACAACATTTTAGTTTCAATATCGCATTTGATACTAAATGCTTGGTGGCGTTGAAGCTCAACGACCTCTTCAAATCTGCATTCATAAATATTAGTGTGATAAAGTCAGTTGAATCATATTTGTGTGTGTCCAACATATAAATTTACGACATTAAACTACCATACAAACCTAGGCATTGTTGAAGATGGGCATTTGGTAAATTTTGCATCTGGAGAGTTGTTTATTACAGCCTTTGCCGGTAGCATATGACATTTCTTGCAGTTCACTTTGTTTAGAGAAAAGAGCTGCTCATTATAGAGTACCAAATTCATTAATGCCCAACCATAGGGAGTGCCAGTAATACAATATGTAAAATACAAACAGAAATCTAGAAGGGGGAAAAAAAAAAAAAACAACAACAACAACAACAACAACAACAACACACCTTTTTCCCATTGTCAATAAGGACTCCAGTTGAGAGAAGCTTGTCAAGATCCTCTTTGGTCATAGTTAGCACATCAGACCTCTTCATTATTTCTTGATAGTCGCTTGGCGATTGTTTTTCCCAGTTGACCCTCGAGTCTGCATTTATTGATCTATCCACACTCTCTTCATGATCCACCTGTAAACTCGGATGACCATACGCCAATGTAGAAAGTGAGTATGCCTGTTTCGTTATAATAGATGGAAGATAACTTTTTTTACATATAAATAAGTATTGTGGAAGTATTATCATAGAAATGAGCCTCCTTAAGCCAAAGGTTCACATGGAAACTTTTAATTTATCGTTTTTGTAATGAGCTTTGATGGGCATGTCTAACTATATGTGTAACAAAGAGATTAAGACGCATGAAAAAATCAAAAGTTAATATGAACTATCTAAACACAATATGCATGTGCATGTACATATGTATGTCATTTGGGCTTACGTTATTAATGGGTCGAAACTCGATGCCATCTATAAAGATGGGACCATTGCCACAAGGATGTCCGCAAAATCTCTTCAATTGAACCTCAAAATCAATAACTTGATCATAATTCCTAAAGCGGCACAGTTCAATCATCATCCAGTCACCATCCCTTCGCTCTGCAATACATGAATTTAACGTTCCACTAGCTGTTCTGTATCTTAAATTCACATATAGTTTACTTGAAACCCTTTTTGGATCACAAAATTTGAACACCAGGTAAGCTCCATATATGACCCCCAATGATAAAAACTGTGTTTTTATTTTGATTGGGATTTTGAGATTAAAAGTATCTGATATCTTTGCAACTGTTCCAAACCTGTACATATTTTAACTTGTTAGTGAATTTTTGGTGAACACAAAAAAAATTGCTGAAAAAATGTGAAAAAGTTTAACAAATATGGAAAAAAATTGCTTGAAATATTTTGATCGAAAAATGACAGAGGAGATGACCTAGAGTTCTCCAAAACTTTCAACTTAGAAGACCAACAATTTTCGTAAGAGAATGTTGTTGCTGAAATCATTTCTTTCACTTTTCCATCCTCGCTTAACGATAACCACTGTAGATTACAAAAATGAAACAAAATTAAATGTACACAGGTGAAATATAGATACAGATAGCAAAAATTATTAAAATGATATAATCACCACGTTTCCATTGTCAAGGCATATTCCTGAAACGAAAAGCGAAAAGAGATCCTTCTTTGTGGTTACTTGGGACTCCGGATGTTCTATCATCTTCATAATTTCCTCATAATCCTTAGGCAGCTTTTGCTCACATTCCCACTCTTCCTGTGTGTGTCACATACATTCAGTTAACTTTCTGAACCAAGAAATATAACAGATAAGGTGAAAGTTCTATATAAGCAAGCATCCTTGGTAATTTATGGAGCTACTGATATGACTAAAACTAGCAATAGTCAATATCTAAACTAGATTACTCTATGAAAAGTAAATACTACTTTAACTCAAAGTAAACATACGAAACTTTGGAACAATTTTCTCTTCTTTCTTCTTGTTTATTCTCAATGCAAAGTACATATTTATAGTAAACAATAACAACTACTTCCTAGACTCTAGGACACATGAATGACAACATGAGAACATGGGTTACTCTACCACTACTTACTAGACTTTAAGAATGATAAGAAAAACATGGAACATGCATGCAGCAGTTAACTAGAATTGGTCTCCATATTAGCATGGAATTCGGACCCATGTACAGGAGGTGACCAAGTCAAGACTTAATCATAAAACTAACACTTAAAAACTAAAGGAAACTTGATTTTCCACTTGTACTAGTAGCCCACGTATCAGCTACCCTTGTCATGTATCAACTCAGAAACTCAAGGTAAAAATGACCCAAACAAGACACAGGACCCTCTTACAATATATACGTGCATATGATATATTGTTAGTGCTCTTCTTTTTTCAATCAAAAATATATTTTTTACTTTTGTAAAACTTACATGAATGTTCAACGCTTTCTCTAGATCCTGTATGACCAAAGCCATTGTTGGACGTTTTTCTTGATCTTTCTGCAAACATTGGTAACCAACTTTTGAAACTACATCTATGGACTTTGCATCAGTTTGTTCCATTAGATCATCAAAGATTAGTGCATCTAGCTTATTCTCCTCAAAGCAGCGTGCAGCCATCCAAGCAAGGAAGACATCTTTGACTCCATCTCTTTCATCTATAATTTGGCGAAGTGTGGGGTGAGAATACTTTTCGACCTTATCAATTGCCAGTCTTCCTGATAATAATTCGAACAAAACTACACCAAATTAAACGAGTAAACATCTGATGCTTTTGTCGCGTCACTTGAAGAGTATTGTGGATCGGCATAGCCTAATGTTCCATGGCTTTTAGATATGATAAAATCAGAGATAGTAGCTTTCCAGTCATGATCTAGTAAAATGTTGCTGCTCTTGATGTCACCATGAACTATATCCTGGTCTTCTTCAAAAGAATGAATGTGATTTAGCCCTTTTGCAGCCTCTATAGATATCTTGAGACGGATCCCCCATGTAACAGTTGACTTATCTAGGTGCTTATCTAGACTCCTGTTACTCGCATGATCCATAATAATGATCTTTTCGTCATCTTCTTCACAAAAGCCTCGAAGGGTGATGATGTTCTCATGGACATAACGAGAAAGCTTTACAACCTCTTTTAAGAATGCACCTTCTTCATAAGAATGCGCCCTATCAAGCCTCTTCATAGCTACTGGTATAGATTTCTTAGAAAATGAGAGTTCTCCTTTGTATATCTTGCCTGATGCTCCACTCCCAATAACATGTTCCTTGCTGAAGTGGTTTGTGGCAGACTTTATCTCCTCAAGCGAAAAAGGTTCGGACCCTATTGACTGTGAAATTATTAAGAAACAGAATACGTTAGAAAGCATTAAGTACTATGAACAATCCATGAGTATATTAACGACATAATATTGAATAAATTTTAGGTGAAAGGTCACAGTTTTGGTGACACTATATTTGGANAAAAAAAAAAAAAAAAAAAAAAAAAAAAAAAAATGCCAAAAGGTCAAAAATCTATTCCCACACTCTTTTACTATATATAGGTCTGAATCTTTAACTACCATTTTTATACTTATATGAAACCCCATTTAAACACTAATATACAACACTATACAACACAGTCACATGAATACAAAAAACCTTTTTTTTGTACTCCTGTTAACTTGTTGTAGAGTTTTGATTGCCTGCTTGACTGCTTATCAGACCTTTTGTGATGTTTATCTTGCACCTATATTGTCTTGCCCTTTTAAAAGAAAGTCTTCTATTCTTTAGAATTATTTTTACGAGTAGAATTTAGTGACACTGTTTAGACTTTGACACTTTCTCCAAGTGTCACTAAATGACATTATTTTTGAAGAAATTAAAACATAACATCAAGCATGAGAGACTTACAAACGGTCATAAAAGTATTAACGACTTACATGAACTGTCAATGCTTTCTTAAGCTCTTTCAGGACGTCAGCCATTGTGAGGCGATGAGTTTCAGTACTATGCAAGCATTCGTGAGTTATCGCAGCAAAAGTTTTGACTGAATCCAAAAATTTGTCATTCTTAAGATCTTTTCTTAAATAGTCACCAATAATCTGGGATGGTTGGTTGTTTGATAAGTGGCATTCGGCCATGTCAACTAAACTAGCTCGGTCGTCCTTTACTTTCCCTGAAGTTGTTGCAAATCTCCCACATAACACTTCCAGTAACACCACACCGAAAGAGTAAATATCAGACTGTTTACTTAATATACCTCTTTTTAAGTATTTTGGATCCACATAACCACCCGTGCCTACCGGAGTAATGTTTGAAAGCTGAGAATCTGTATCCTTAACGGTTAAAGACAAGCCAACATCACCAATCATGCCTTCCAAACTGTCTCCCAACAGAATGTTGGGGCTCTTCACATCACGATGTACTATGTGATGGTTGTGAAGATAATTGAGACCTTGGGCCGCATCAATACAAATTTGAAGACGTTGTTCCCATTTAAGGTTTTGAACGTTTCGGATGTACTTTTCAAAGCTTCCTTTGGAAGCATAATCATAAATAATGATCATTTCACCATATTCATAACAAAACCCGACAAGAGATATTATATTTTGATGATTTAATCCAGAAAGCACGTCGATTTCTTTCCAGAATTCTTTCCTTCCTTGATCAGATGTAATCTCTCTCCGCTTAAGAGCAACTTTGCCTTTTCTTCTAGGGTAGCCATAGAGTTCAACAAGAGATTCTTTCTTTCCGACATACTTTCTTACATCGACATGGAAGAGTTCTGCTCTGTATACACCTCCAAATCCACCCCATCCCACTACTACAAAAATGGCCATAGAGCCCGGTTGAAAAGTGCAATAGAGCCCGGTTTTGCCTGAGGGCTCAAAAGGGGGGGGACTCTATTCAAAAACCAAATAGAGTCCGGTTAGGGAAACGGGGTCTATTCGCAGTTATAGAGCCCGGTTTTCTCTTAACGAACATGGCTCTATGTGAAAAACAAAATTAAAAAATATATATATTATTGGAAAAAATCAGCCACTAGATCAAATTTTGAATAGCAAAAACAACTCAGTATCATTTTTCCTAACTTTCATCTATTATAAGAAATCCTTATAATAACTTAACTTAATTATATATTCATAACTTGAGCAGGCCTAGAAAATCCTTCCATAACAATCATGTGTTGATACTTAATCCTCTTCTAAAACGCATACAACGAAGTGCATTGCACTTTAGTGTGTGTGATAAGATCATAACCTGCGAAAACCAGAGTACATTTGCAAGTCTTTTAGGATTGCTTGAATCCTTACCGACCTTTCATTTCCCATATTTTAGACCGTTAGTTGTCACTCATAGTATTATCAATGACAACAAACACCTGCCAAGTTTCATTAACTCATTCAAAGACACCTGCTAAGAATTCCCACCATAAAATTCACCATATAGGCACTACAATACATATTTGGTACATAAAACACATTCATGTATTATCTAAATCAACAACTCAACTTAATTATACATTCATACCTTGAGCAGGTGTAGAAAATACTTCCATGAAAATCATGTGTTGGTACTTAATCCTCCTCTAAAAACGCACACAACAAATTGCATTACACTTTAGTGTGTGTGATATGATCATAAACCTGTAAAAACCACTTACGTGTTGCATTATAGTGAGGACAACAATAAAATTAGTTACAACATCAAATAAGAAAACTTTATATTAGAACTAAAGGGGTGTTTGTTTATGTTTATTAAAGGTGCTTATTGGCTTATTCAATTACCATAACACAATAAGGTTTTTTTTTTTTTTTTTTTTTTTTTTTTTTTTTTTTTTTTTTTTTTTTTTTTTTTTTTTTTTTTTTTTTTTATAATAATTAGCTTTGTATAATGTTTTTAAGTGACAGACATGCTGAGGTTGATGTTGATGTTATTTTTTAACTTTAACTATTGATATCATGTTATATAAAATGTGCGAATTTAGTAGCATATAATGAGTGTTAATGAAGTTAAAATATAAACTAATACTAATACTCAAGTAATTTTAAACAAAGTTAATATTATAAAGTATAAAGGGTATAAAGTGTAAGGGGTTATTTGTGTTTTTTCAAAAGTTATTAAAAAAATATGGAAACTTGTAATTTTACACTTAGCTCTATATAACTTATTTAAAATTCAACCACTAAAGTTTTATTAATTACTTTCTCTTTTTTTAAGTTTTTGTTTTCATAAATTTGACACCTATATTTTTATGCATTTTTTTTCTTAACCAAATTTCTCCACCAAATTTTTAATTTTGACCAAATTGGATTCAATTTTGACTTTTTATTGACCAATCACGTCGCTCGATTTTGCTTAGGTGGCAAAATTGAGCTCTCCTATTGGTTCAAATTTTTTACATTAAGAAGGGATCTGCAAAAAAACTCCGAAATGATGTAATTCTTTTATTATATAAAAGATTAACCATGCGAAATTATTGTACTCACTTTTAAGTAAGGAGTATTCTATTTTGACACATACAGCATATATATTTGGGTATTGTTATATCTACCCCTCACTTACCACCTTTTTACTCATTGTATTGACTATTGACAGAACGAGATAGTTTTTATGTTTGTTTTTTTGTTCTTTATCTCGTCTTTTACTACTTTTGATTTGTTAAACTTTATATTTTATGTTCCACACTTTTTTTTGACTGTTTTTATGTTTTTTGTTCCGTATCTTTATCTTTTACTACTATTGATATGTTGTGTAATATCCCACAGCGACCTCGAAAGCAGCAGAAGGTAAGAGCTTAGAATGATCTACATCTTATTATTCTTCTATGTTGAGTTACTGAATGGATCGTGCTCAAAGGCATTGCTTGGATCCTTGAAGATTCTTAATTTGAGTTACTCATATCAGCTTCGTAGTGTTGGGGGATTTTATGAACTCCGTGCACTTGAGATTTTATTTCTTAAAAAGTGTACAAGTTTAATTGAAGCCTGTGAATCAATTGAGCATTGCGATGAACTTTTCCTAGTTGAACTCAATTACTGCAGAGAGATAGAGTTTGAAAAGCTTTCAAGAACTGTATCCAAATTAAGGAAGGTCGAAACACTAGTGCTTAAATGGATGTAATCTTGGAAAAAGTTATCTTGCATATGCAATTCCCCCTATTGTAAATGATAGTTATCTTGCATGTTTTGATTGGGACAAACATCCTGAATCATGGTGTTTCTTTAGTGGCTTTTGTCAATATAGGAAAAAGTTAAAAGATAAATCTATGCTTGAGATGATTCCTTGAGAAAGTGTCAAGTATAACTTTGGTTTGCATCAAATCAAGCTAGCTACTCGTATTATTATTTTTTTAACATCTTTTTTCACCCATATATTGATAAACATACTTGTTTAGCTTGTTCAAACTTTAGCCTTGCATTCAAGAAAAAAATGATATTTGATGGTGGAAAAGTTCACTTTGAGTTTGCTTCTAGATATAATCATGTGAAGTTATAATTTAACACATGCCACTAGATATATTTTGTCAAGAGTAGAAGTACTGTACTATACATTGAAATGAAAGATGTTTTATCTAAGTATTAGGTAGTACTAGTAGTAGTGCAATAATAAGTTTTTATCCAAATGTTTGGCCGTGATGTCTGGACACTCATTTGCATTCTCATGCATGTTCGAAGTATCAGATGAATCATTAATTGATGCGTCAATATATATACACCATCACGGCCAAACATTGAAAAGGCACAATTCAATCTTGTTCTCCATAAATAGCAACAACTATATATGGTGCCAACGTTATCCTAACGTGTTACTTGTTGAGTGGTTACTGGTTAGGTATGGATTCGCAAATCGCAACGTACGTTAAAACTTTTGATCTAGAATCGTATAAGGCCATTATATTACCATAACTAGCATTTGACGCCATATCCATCTCCTTCGTAAAAACGTAAACATGTGTCATTTTACATTCTATGGAGGTATATCATCTAGTGGGAAGGGAGAATGACCAATCCATAACAGCTAACTTATCAGAAAGAGTATAGAAATCAACCTAAATGTGTTTATAAGCATCAAATGTCCGGCAATTTTATCATGCGTGAGCCTTCTATATATTTATAGCTAGCGAGCTATGTGATGCGAGTACTATACTTTTTAGACCCTACTCATATATACTTTGATCAGATTGTCGAAGTAAAAAAACTGGTTTAATTATGAGCAATTCAAAGCTGCGCAAGTATAATGCCCAAGCTGCTATTCCTATTGTTTTTTCCTTGTTCAGGCTCTCTTAAGTTTACATTATCTAACATCGATCATCTTGTTAATATCCTTGTTGAAAAGTAGTTCTATTTGTTATTCTAATGCAAAATTAAAAAAAAGGTTCTACTTGTTGTCATGTGTCATGTTATATCATTTCCGTGTCATTCGTGCTAGCTTGTTATCTGTAAGTTAGCTTTACTTGTTGTCATGTGTCATGTTCCATCATTTCCGTGTGATCATGTGTCATGTTCTATCATTATCTAACATCGTTCATCTTGTTAGGTAGCTTTACTTGTCATGCGTCGTGTTATATCAGTTCCGTGTCATTCGTGCTTGTTACTGCTTTCCATCCAATATTTTGCTCACCACGAGACTTTTTTGGCATGGTACTTAAAAGCAAATTGCCAACATTAAGGCGATAATGTAAAATATATATCTTACTAGTTGAAATATAGTACAATTACCATATGGTAGAAGCCAGATAATTGGTTTCAGATGTTGATGGGATATCATGAGTGGCTGTGTTGAGGATATGGAGGTTTAGACAAAAGCTGTTTTTCGAGACTTTTAATCTTTAAGTGCAATTGTTCGTGTTTTTCTTCAGTAACTGAAATAGTTGTTAAATAGATTGAAACCTTACAAAGTGATAAATGGAGAGAATTTGTGAAATTGTATTTCATTCAAGTGAGTAAAATGTACATACAAGTAGACTATTTATACTGTTACATCAATGAGAAATCTACATGTTGCTATACTTACAAACTATCTAATTGACAGATTATCTAAATGTATTACACGTGTCCAAGTAAGCTAAATGCTTGATGCAGTGAGGTGAAACATAGCATTCCTCTCTTGACCCATTCTCACTGTGTATTGCATCTCGTTCTTGCACTGTTGCACCAGCAGTTGCATCAGCAGTTGACTTTTGCATTCCCACATGAACTGCATTGTTGACTTTCGTATGTATTCCATTATCCCCCCACAAGTTGGCAGTGTGTATGGTTCACACATGCCTAACTTGGACAGACATTGTTGAAAGGGATAGGTGGGAAGTGGTTTTGTAAAGATGTCTGCAGCTTGTTTAGTGGTAGGAATATAGGAGATAATTATTTGACCAGCCTTGATTTTGTCTCTAACAAAATGATAGTCCAATTCAATGTGCTTTGTTCTAGCATGTTGTATTGGATTTGTGGCAAGAGCTATAGTAGAGAGATTGTCACAGAGAATTCTAACTGGTTGTGGGACTGAAACTTGTAGATCTTTGAGAAGTGAACTCAACCAAGTAATCTCACATGAACAATCTGCCAAGGCTCTGTACTCAGCCTCTGTTGAGGATCTGGAGACAACTGGTTGTTTCTTTGAGTGCCAAGAGATCAAACTGGATCCTAAGTAGATGCCATATCCAGAAATGGATCTTCTTGAGGATGGACAGTTGGCCCAGTCACTATCACAATAAGCATGGAGAGTGAAAGTGTTGTCTTTAGGGAAGATCATTACTTGTCCTGGACTAAGTTTAAGGTATCTGATTACTCTGTGTAAAGTTTGCAGGTGAGTTGTGAGAGGGTTGTGAGAAAACTGTCTGAGGAGTTGGGCAGCAAAAGCAATGTCAGGTCTACTAATGGTCAAATAAATGAGCTTTCCTACAAGTGTTCTGTATTGAGAAGGGTCTGGTAAAGGATCACCATCAGTGTAGGTTAGCTTCTTTCTTGAATCAAGTGGTGTCTTGGCTGGTTTGTCATCTTGAAGTCCTGCAAACTCAATTAAATCCAATGCATATTTTCTCTGAGTCATAATGATGCCTTTGTTGTTTCTTAAAACCTTAATACCAAGATAGTAATTGAGTTGACCAAGATCTTTAATACTGAAAGCTTGATCCAGTTGATGCTTGATATTGGTGAGGAGATCAGTATTGTTGCCAGCAAGAAGGATATCATCAACATAGATTAAGAGAATGAGTGTGTCCTGACCTTGGTAGTATGTGAACAGAGAAGAATCTGCATGACTTTGAGTAAATCCATGAGCTAGGAGAAAGGTAGTAAGTTTGATAAACCACTGCCTGTTAGCCTGTTTCAAACCATATAGTGACTTTTTGAGCCTGCACACAGTGTTGGGTGGGAGTTCCTTACTACAGCCACTAGGTACTTTCATGTACACTTCTTCATTAAGATCTCCATGGAGAAAAGCATTGTTGATGTCTAGTTGATGTACAAACCAATTGTTGATTGAAGAGACAGCTAGTAAGGTCCTTACTGTGCCCATCTTTGCCACTGGAGCAAAGGTCTCAGTATAGTCAACTCCTTCTCTTTGTGTGTTACCCTTGGCCACCAACCTAGCTTTATATTTCTGAACAGAGCCATTAGCATTATATTTGATTCTATATAGACCCATTTATAACCAATAGCCTATTTGTTAGGTGGTAGTGTGGTGTATTCCCAAGTGTCATTAGACTCTAGTGCAGTTACTTCATTATTCATAGCCTCTTTCCATTTAGGATTCCTAGATGCTTGAGTATAAGATGTAGGTTCTGTTTCATGATGGATGGAGTTTATGAAATGCAAAAGTTGTTTGTTATGGATGTTGTTATAATTAATGAAGTGAGAAGTGTGGTGTTTTGATTTGAATGAGTTTGCTGCAGAAGGTTTGTAGTGATGAAAGTCTTTGAGTTTTGTTGGAATGTGTTTGTTTCTCTGTGATTTTCTTGGTGGTGGTGTGGGTGGAGGTGGTGTTTGTGATGTTGAAGGTGAATTTGGTAATGGTGAATGTGATATTGGTGGTGTTGGTGCAGAGGATGTTGATTCAGGTTGTGTAGTTGTGGAGGTTGGTTCAGGGTGTGGTGTTGTGAATGATGAGTGATCAGAGTGTGTAGGGGAAGGTGAAGTAGTGGAAGTATCTGGTTCAGAAAATGGTGGTTCAGAAGATGTGGGTTCATGTGGTGTGGATGGTGGTGGAGGTGGATAGAAAATGGTGTTGGATGTGAAAATATCAGGTTGTGGGGATAAATAAGGTGTGGGTGAATGAAATGGAAAAATGTGTTCATGAAATGTGACATGCCTGCTCACAAAGATTTTCTTGGTGTCCTGAGCTAGTAAAAGGTAACCTTTTTGGTGTTGAGGATAGCCAAGTAGAATGGAAGGAATGGCTCTTGTATTGAATTTGTCATGTGTATGAACACTTGCATAAGCTTGGCAGCCAATAACTTTGAGATTGGTGAGGTCTGGTGGTGTTTTGTATAGAACTTCATATGGTGATTTGTGATTTAAAATGGGTGTTGGAAGTCTATTGATCAAGTATGTGGCTGCCATAAGACAATATCCCCATAAATGAATTGGAAATTTGGCTTGATGGTGTATTGATCTAGCAACTGCTAGTAAATGTCTATGCTTCCTCTCTGCTCTACCATTTTGTTGGGGAGTATAAGGACATGAGGTTTGGTGAATGATTCCTTTTTCTTGTAGAAAAGTGGTGAGTGAATGATTTGTGAACTCTGTGCCATTGTCACTTCTTAAGGTTTTGACTGTTTTGTTGAATTGAGTGTTTACAAAATGACAGAAGTTCTTCACTGTGGAAGTAACATGGTGTTTGGAAGGTAACAAAAATGTCCATGTGGTCCTTGAACAATCATCCACAAGGGTGAGGAAATATTTACAGTTGTTTAGTGTATTGTGCTTATATGGTCCCCAAGTATCAGCATGAACTAAATCAAATATTTCTTGAGCATGAGAGTTACTAGATGGAAATGACAGTGATGTTTGTTTAGCAATAGGGCATATAGTACAATGTAGTTTGGATACATCAGTTGTGAAACTAGGTAATTGTTTTATTTGCTTTATTACAGTGGGTGATGGGTGACCTAATCTAGCATGCCACAAATGTAAATTGCTAGTATGAGTCATGACAGTGGGAAATGGTTTGAACAATGGTGTAGATGAAGGTGTGGGAGTGTCCTCTGAATTGATGATATAGAGTCCATCAGATAGGATTCCATGGGCAATCCTCTTGTTGTTGCCCTGAAAGATACAAGTGGTATGGTTAAATATGAGAGAAACATTGGTTGTTTTGGTGATTTGACTCACAGAGAGCAGATTATAAGCAAAGGTTGGTATGTATAACACATTGTGAAGTGTAAGGTTAGGTTTGACTTGTACTGAACCAATTGTTATGACTGTGACAGTGTGACCATTGGGTAATGAAACAATGATTGGGATTGTGCATTTGATGAGGTTGAACATGAGATGTAAAGCTTTGCATATGTGATCTGTTGCACCACTATCTACTACCCAAGCATCTTTAAACATTGAGACACAAGAAGCTATGAATAAGTATCTCCCTGCAGCTAAGAGTTTAGAATGACACTTACCTTGAGTGTTCTGCAACATCAACATGACTTGATTGAGCTGATTCTGAAGTGAGTCCATTTTTGCATACACTGCATCATCAGCCTGAGTTCCACTTGAGCTTGCTTCAGTCCCATTAGCATCTTGTCCACTTTGACCTGTCACTAAGTTCACTGCTCTTTGACCACTTTGCCCATTTGCTCTGTTTCCTCTGTTTTGCCCATTTTGACCATTGATACCTGGTTTGACTTTTCCATGCAAAGGATGGCCAATAGGATAACCCACTAACTGGTAACATTCACTCTTGTAATGACCTTCTTTTTGACAATTGCTGCAAATAACACCTGGCTTGAAAGCACTTCTTCTAGTGTTTGGTGTAAATGAGTTCCTGGTTGGTCTGGTGTTAGTATGAGTGTTTGGATTGGAAGAATGTGGTGAATTGGTGAAGGTGTTCATGACTGTAGGAGTGAGATGTTTGGGTGTGACTGCTTCCCTTTGCTTTTCCTCTTGTCTTAACATGGTGTAAGCCTTTGTTGCATTGGGCATGGGTTGCATTAACAGAATTTGACCCCTGATGTTAGAGAAACACTCATCCAAACCCATTAGGAATTGTAACAACCTTTTCCTTGACTCCCTTTCCCCATTCAGTCTACCATTATCACAAACACAATTGCAAGTGCACATGTATGGAGCCTCAAGAGCATCAATCTCATCCCATAGTCCCTTCAATTTTTGATAATACACTTCAATTGTGCAGTTTGCTTGTTTCAACTGTGTAACTTCATTGGTGAGTTGATATATTCTGTGACCATCAAGTTGGGAGTAGTGTTCTTGCAGTTCTTTCCACAATGCTGCTGCTGAATGCACAAAACTGAGATTGTTGCTGATCTGATCTGTAACAGTATTCAAGATCCAAGAAATGATCATATCATTGTTTCTCTCCCATAGAGCTCTTAGTGATGATTCAGATGGTGGTTCTTGATATTCATTGGTGATGATTTTCAGTTTGTTCTTTGCATTGAGAGCTATCATGATAGATCTTCTCCATGTACTGTAATTCTCAGAACCAGTGAGTTTCTTGGAGATCAAGATGAGTCCTGGATGATCATTTTGGTGAAGAAATAATGGATGGTTGATAGAATTGGTATCTTCTGTGTTACTTGACTCAGGTGATGAATTTGACATGATTGATGGTGATTCTGAGTGTTTTGATGTGGATTGTTGAATCTGTGTTGTGATTCAGTGAATTTGATGAAAGATTTGATGAATTTTGATGGTGAAATGGTGAGTTCTTGATGAATTTGGAGTGTTTGTTAATGGCGGAATTTTGGAGGGAAAGTTAGTTAGATGTGGTGGTCAAAGTTGGTTATGGTGGTCAACTGTCTGTTATGACAGTTTGTTATGGTGGTTATGGGTGATGGTAGAGGACCATTAAGGTCAGCTCTGATACCATATTACAAAGTGATAAATGGAGAGAATTTGTGAAATTGTATTTCATTCAAGTGAGTAAAATGTACTACAAGTAGACTTTTTAACTGCTTAAATGCAATGAGAAACTCTACATGTTGCTATACTTAAAACTTATCTAATGACAAATGGTATCGTAATGTATTACACGTGTCCAAGTTAAGCTAACATGCTTTGATGCCAGTGCAGCTGAAATCATAGCATCCTCTCGTTGACCCATTTCTCACTGCTGTACCGTGCCATCCCTTCTTGCACTGTTGCCACCCAGCAGTTGACATCATGCAGTTGGATTTTGCATTTCCCCACATGAACTGCATTGTTGACTTTGGTAGTAATTCCATTAAAACCATGATTTTGAAGTTCGGTGTTTATACTCTACTCGGTTATTACCACATAGATGTCAATAAAGTTTCCCAAAAAATGTTGCTTTACGTTACTATAGTTTTTTTGTTTCTCAAGGAGGTTACTCAAGTTTTGGTCACCGGTTATATTAATTACCCGTTATGTTTGTAAACTTTCTGAGCTATAGGTTTTTTTGTCGTTAATTCAAAAAATTGGTCCCTCAGACTAACTGATCGTTAGTTTTTTTCCGTAGCTTAAACGGCGTTTGCAACAACATTTTGCACTGTTAGTCCTTTCTCCTAGACGACCGTTTATACGTGAACTCAAAATTGTTTTCAACATTTTTTTGTCCATTTTTGACCCTTTATTTTTACGGGTTTTTTCCGCTTTTCATACGTTTCGTTCGTTTTTTATACGTTGCGGCCCATTTTCTTACACCTTTCATCTGTTTTCTTCGTTTTTTCCATTTTCTTACGTTTTTTTCCATTTCATAAGTTTTGTTGTCCGTTTTTTCTTACGTTTTTGGTCGTTTTCTTACTGTTTGTCCGTTTCTTCACGTATTTTATTCCATGTTTTCAACTGTTTTGTCCGTTTTTCTTACTTTTTCGTTCAACATTTGTTTCGTTTTCCTTACTTATTTCCGTTTTTACATGTTTTTCCAACATTTTTCTACACATTTTACACGTAAAAAACATAACAAGTATTAAAACATACAATCGGTGGTAGGGGAAAAACGGTAAACTAGTATGAAAACTAAAAAGAGTTGAATAAACGTACACAAGTTGTATATAATGCCCACCACAAGTGCTATAAATGCCACACCAAAATTGTTAATTTTTAAAAAAATTATGACAACTATAAAAACGTATGAAATATACGACAAAACAGATGAAACGTACAAAAATGGGGACAAAAACGTAAACAAAACTTTGCGAGAAAAACTCGTACATTAACGTAAACAATGTAAAAAAAGTACGACAAGAGAGGGAAAAACGTACATAAACGTATAAAAAGGATAAAAATGTACGAATATACCAAAGATTGCGGAAGAGGAAGAAAAATGTAAAAATAAAAAAAATAATAAAAAAAACACACCACACCGCTATGTAACTTTTTTTAAAGGTTCAGCTAAACCTATTTAATAACCCGTAAACTATAGTAACTTCCTTGTAACATTTTAAACTACTGGTGCTGACGTGGACCAAGGGGAACCGCGTAATCAGCCGGTTTCCCACCTCGCAGTAACATTTATAGTAACATTTTTTAATCTTTTGAGGTAACCCAAATGACAACCGTTTACTTAAGTTTAACTCTCTTGGAACCCAAAAAAAAAAATATAGTAACTTAAAGCAAAATTTTTTTTGGAAACCTTTAGTAACATCTGGTGGTAAAACCCCTTACTCTTATTAGAGCATGTCATCCGTAACGTTTTTGCTTGGCCATTAAATGGCGTCTCCCTAACTGACGTTAAGATGGCCGGTTATGCGTTGCTTAGGAGTTGCGTTTGAATGTGACGTTAACTTGTGATGTATTAACTCACGTCACGTTAACTTGATGAACGGGGGAAAAAAAAAAAAAAAAAAAAAAAAACATTTTGACCGCTTTAACAACTACTAGCCTTAGTTTCAAACAAAATTTTACATTATCACCCCCCCGCCCCCCACAATGTCTCAAACGGCTATATGCCTAAAAAAACAAATTAAAAAAAAATAATAATAAAAAAATTAAAAATAAATAAATAAAAATTAAAACCTTTTTCCACCAATATAAATACCCATTCAACACAATTTTTTTTTCTACACTTTCACAAACTCATTATATTCACTACTACACTTCTAATAGCCAGAAAAAAATGTCTCGACGCAACAACAACGACTCGTTTCAAAACCTCCTCGGTGGGTGGGGGAACCCATACGCGGGTTCATCATCAAATCCGAATTGGGATAACCCAAACCAATTCGGTATGTCGAGTCAAGAACTTTTCCAACAACATCAAGCGTTAAAATTTTGGCAAGAAAGCCAACAACAAAACTCCCTAAATTCCGATTTCCAAAACATCCAATTCACTCAATAATCACAACAATCTCAAACGGAAACAAACGAAGGTTCCTGAAATATTTTGGTAATATGAGTTAATCCTGTGGGTTGAAACAGGTCTGGTCATTATCTTTTTTGCCTACGCTTAATGCTTAATAGAGTTCATGCCTGATAAAAAAAAAATAATACTCCGTAACAATAGAGTCCATGTGTATTACAAAAAGACAAATAATAGTATACTTATAATCTACATCTTTGAATTCGAGGGTTTTTGGGATTTGCTTATGTTAATACAAATATCGCTTAAAAACGTTATTTATATTTTACGATCTTTGCTAAGTTTTGTTAACGACAAAGTATAAACTTTAGTTTTTGGTAAAATACAATTTTAGTTTCAAGTCTTGCATAATCTTTGTTTTGCTACATTTTACTCTTCACATTTTAAATATATATAAACACATCATGGTATATCACATCATGGTAATAAAACCTTTGTGTGTTTGACTAACCAAAGTACTTGAATTTAGTTAACACTTAAGTCTTGATGTGACACTACATGGTATGCAAGTAAATGATTCTTACATGCCTTAATAATGTAGTGTAAATGTGTTGCATAGCTAGCTAAAATGATGAGACTTAAGCTAAGAAGTTAAGTCTTATATGTCTTGTCACATCTTGTTTAAATTATGTATAAACATCTCATCATTAGGTTTTTGTCATAACACATTGATGGTAACCTTGTGTGTTTGCTTTTCTTTATCATTGTATTGTTCACCAAACTTGATTGCAAATTCTGACATCTTCTCTCTTTCCTTGTTCACATCATGCTAGAGGATCTTGGCAGCATACCTCATCCTCATAGTTTTAATCATGTCAGCATAGTGTCTGTTATTTTCGTCCACGATGTTTGTCTTCCATTTTAGTCCAATCTCACCTTCAAACATATCCATATGCATCATCATATACAAGCCACAATCTAGCACTCGAGCTAAGCCTCTGATACCACTTGTAGAGATTCCTACGGCCCAACATCTCACCAAGTCCAACATATAAGCCCAACAGAGGTTCCATTCTAAAACCAATTGGTGATAGAAGGAGTAGCCCACCAAGCTTATATGTTAACTTTGAGATTATAGTTCTACCGATGTGGGATTGGGTTTGTACACCCAACACTATCAAGTGCAGACTTGTTATTATTAGAAATCCATATCTCGTGTTAGACTATACTATGAACTAAGGTTGTGTCACTTTCTGGTCCAAAATTTCATTTCCAAATTCTTTTAAACCATTGGTTTGTTTGGTTGCAGTCGCCACTAAAATGCTAAGGAAACAGCTATGATTGGAAGAAAAAAACTGCTGTTAAATCTTTTCCAAACAAATTAAGTCTAGGTACTAGCTAGCCATGCCATCTTCAAATTTTAGCTTAGCTAATGTGTCCACATCTCATGCATGCTTATCATTAGAGAGTGACACATCTCACATTCTCATGCATACTTATCATAAAGATTAAAGACCAGTTACTCATAAATTATTATTATTATTATTATTATTATTATTATTATTATTATTATTTTATAAAACTGGATAAATTTATGACTGATAAATTCTATGAGTATTGTTATAGAACGAGGAGTAGGAGCCCGCCGCGTTGCGGCGGGGGTGCTTGCTATATTTTTAGATTATTGTAAGTTGCGACCAGCTGCAACAATCGTCAACCTCAATCCATCAACAGATGGCAAAGATGCGGGTGAATAATATAGTGTTCATGTGCAACATGCGAGTTTGTAGCCTGTTAGATAGGCGCTACAGATGTCATACATATCACACTACATATGTCCTAATAGAACTGACATCTCATAACAGTAAGTGAATGACCGGAAAAAAAAAAGGAAAAAAAAACCAGGGGGTTATTGCATACTGCGCACCTACACGTGCAGCTGCTGTTCTTGATGTTCGTGCAGCCCGTCTTTCTGAAGGTACTGATTGTGACCCTCTTGTTGTCTGTGCAGCTGCTGTCATTGGAGGCATAGTGTGTGACCGCGACACGGCTGCAATGACAATTACATTAGATGTTATAAGAAGTCATTCGACAGCGTACGCATATTAAAACCAAATTCCAAACGTACTGTGGATAACAGTTCAGTATGTGTATTTACTTTTACCAACAAAGTCTATAAACCTATCAAACTTATTTTTTGTGAGTAAAACATTCACACT
>LBNU01025309.1:9736-36859 GCA_014162995.1 Artemisia annua
TGAGCATGCAATATTGTTGAATATTGGGTGGAGTGAACTTGTAACGGTTTTATAGTCCAACGAAAGGATTATACTAGTTGAATAGTATCGTGTCGTGGATTCGCAACTGGACGTACGGATGGCCTAAACCCCCCATCCGGAACCAGTATATATCGTGGTGTCTTTTACTCGCTTTATATACTTTGGATTGTGCTTGTGATAGTGGTAGTTCTCTTCTAGACCACTTGGTGTTCTTCTAGGCTTAAAGTTTTTAAACGTTCTAAAAGCCGAAGAAACCGTATTCACCCCCCCCTCTACGGTTCTACACATTTTTTTAGAAATTAACATCCAGATTGATGAAAAGCCAATGTTGTTGAAAAATGGGCTTAGGTAAAGAGAGATGCGAAACCAAAGAGGATGTTGTAGAAGTGAATTTTGTGCAAATTCTTTTGTCATGCCCTCTTTTGTTTCGCAACTTTCTTTTTATAAGTTCGTTTTGTCACTGATCTTGGCTTTTTGTCGATCTGAACGCGAATTTTAACTAGAAAAAGAATCGTAAAATTGTCTTCTCAAAACTGAAATATATTTACTATTATCATCATCACTGTCATATCTTTTAATATCCTCATATAGGCGAGAATAACACATCCAACTACCAATGGCTTTGCTTGTGTGGCCGTTTTTCATCAGCAATAATTTATTCGTGTTGGCAACGTAACTCATAATATTTGATACTTTTTTTGGTTGATTTGATATACTTGAAAATGTTATAATTTACTTTGCGGTTTCCGATAGAAAGGGTGCCTGCCTGTAATGAAATTATTTTTAGATACTAAAAAGGTTACAACCAATGTAGCCAAAAGATCAATATAGAACTCATATTTGCCATAGAACCAATGAACCATTCCTAGCTACTCATTTTTTTTTATCAAAATTAAAAAAATAAACTTTCACCCTTTTTTTAAAAATTAAATATCTCGCAAACCGTAAATCGTTACGCGAAAAAAAATACCATCGCGACAAGAATTAAATTATTTTATAGACATGCATTGTTATATACTTTCGACGAACTTTTTTTTTCGACGAACTTTTTTTTTTCAAAATTTCGGCCCTGAAAAATCATACGTGATTCGTTAAAATCAAATCATATGCGATTTTTACGAATCATATATGATTTTTACGAATCATATATGATTTTTACAAATCATATATGACTCGTAAGAATCATATGTGATTTGTAAAAATCAAATCATATTTGATTTTTACGAATCATATACGACTTTTCTGAGCGGAAATTAAAAAAAAAAATCGTCAAAAAAAAAAGTTCGTCGAAAGTATATAACAATGCATATCTATAGAAAAATGATTTAATTCTCGTCGCGATAATATTTTTTTTTTGTAGCTTGAAGATTTACCGTTTGCAAGATATGCTGTTTTAAAAAAAAGGGTGAAAAATAAAAATGGGTGGTATGATTGGTTTATTGATTCTATGGCAAATATGAGTTTTAGATTGATCTCATCTCTACCATCGTATCTGGATTAAAAAAAAGGGAAACATGAAAAGCCCCCGCAAATCCCATCTTGTTTAATACAAAGCTGAGACGTGAATAAGTGAATTAGTGATTTATTGGGCTTAAATGATGAAAATGGGCCTGCAGCATGTTATAGGCTGTCGGCTGTCCTAACACGTGTTTGATTAACAGTTCTTGTTCTAACATGTCTTTTACTGCAACTTGAACTAAATTTTGACCTCGTGTAATGCCAAATGAACTAACACAAATCAATTTGCCATATGAACTAACAATATATCAAGTTTGATCCATTTTGACTCGCCATGTTTGACCATCTAATGTTAGTTGGCAATGGACCAAATTTTTAGCTAATCTGACCCCACACACACTATAAAATTTGGACTAGAAGTTGGCACATAAGTCATGATCATCCAGTTGTTCATAAAAATAGTCGAATTATTAACTTGCTTAAACATTGTCAAAGAGTTTGTTAAGACTCACGATGGATAATTGATAAGTCAACTCATCAAAAAGTTTGGCAAGTACAACCCGAGCTAAGTTGTTCGAAGTTCGCTATATTCGTTTTAACTTGGTAGGACTTAGGTGACGTCTGATTTGCACTAAGAGATTACACTAGCTTTAGTATGTTTAATACGGAGTAGCATTGTTTAATGAAAATGAGTGTAATATTAACAAAATGGGAGGTTATTCATACCTCCTCAAAAGTAATTTTAATACACTCCTTAACATTCTTTTTATAATTTTTATGAATTTTTTTATTATAACATGCATGGTTAGAATAAACTGGGTTCAACTATTTCCAAAACCATTATATGGTTTGTTAATTTGGGCCTAAAAATACAGCAAAACGTCATTTCTACTATTTTTCGTTATCTATTATGGAGTATATTTCTATACGAGTACATAAAGACATTATGAAAACTCGGTAATATCATTATCAACCATAAAGGAATAACTTGGTTACATGAAAACTTGACAAGTTTCTATTTTAATAATAGATACTTTCATATGCATTTGGTTGGCTTTTATCTCATAACTTAAAAGGCTTGGAAAACAAAAATATGAATCCGACACAGGCACAAAACTTAACGATATATAGAAATGAATTCTGAATATAGGAAGTTTTTAAAAAGCGGAGGCGTAAATACATATAAGAGGTATCAAAATTCGAGGTCTTTCGAATTCGAAAGCCTAAAACGGTTACTTTACCAGCTTTACCCTTAAGACACCTTTGCAACCATTATTAAATGAAACAACAAAGATTTTATAAAAACGTTTATCTTATACGTCTAACATAGTTCTTGCATCAAACAAACATTTTTGTTAAGTTATATATACTAAATAAATAATACTGTGACAACCATTCAAGTATTTAACCAAGTCTCATGGCCTTGTTAACCGGCCAATCTTGAGGTAATAAAACAGTGTTGACAATCTTAAGTTAAGAAAATGTTATATTAGTAAAATAATTTGAGTGTTACGAGGGTGATAATAAATTCGCCGTTGACGTGATGGCACCGGTCTACGAGTTAAGAGCCTGAATTGGTCACAGATTTCCCACTTTTTATTCTCATTTCTTAATTGGGACAACGACTTTTAACAAGATGTTCGAAAGAGTCCTCGTGGTTTATTACATTACTTCTAATAGCCCTTATAAGTTTTTTCAATCACAAAACGTTAATTTTTAGAATTTAAAATATCAAAATATCAATTAATTATACAGATTTATAGAAAATGGAACACAATAAATAGAGATGGTGAGATTTAAGTTGGATGTAAATATTGTTCATAAAAAAAAAAGAACCTTAAAACTTGTAAATATGATACTTAATTTTATAAAGTTAAATTTTACAAAAATAAGTTTTACTTCATTTTATCTTAATCTTTTGAAGTTAATTCTAAAATTATAAAAAATATAAAAAATAAAGATATAAAAATACAATTATTAAAGTGTAATCTCAATTCTCTATTTTTTTTATATAAAATATAAAAAACATATTTTAAGACACATCAAGGTAGAAAGATTTGCGATTATAGTGAGGTGAAAACACATAAATTAGTCTAAAACAACTTAAACTGTAAAAAGATAAGATGTTTGTTCATGTCACACCGAAAAATAAGTATATGACTCAGATGTATGCGGCTTAACTGAGATATTTACAACCTAAAAAAATAAAAATAAAAAAAATTGTAAGTAAAATCAAATGTTTTAGTGCTATGAGGCAAGAGAAATATACAAACTAAAGTACAAGAAACTATATACTAGTGTAGTAAAAATGTGCTATGAGGCAAGAGAAATATACAAACTAAAGTACAAGAAACTATATACTAGTGTAGTAAAAATGTCACAACCAATGAATGTTCTATTATGCATTTATGCCAAAAGTGCTTGACTCTAGAAAGCAAGTCAAACCAAATCAATCACTTGTCCACTTCAATAAATACTATGAAACGTATCGAATCTTATAATAATATTTCCATTTTTAAAAACTTCATCTTTGCAAATAATTTCGCTCAAGATTTGACAGATTGTTTTTATAAGAAGAAGAAGAAGAATAACAAACGTATGGTTTGGTTTATTCCTTGTTTGTTTTTTTATTAATGCTATAAGTGTCTTGATCATTAGTCAATCTTTTTGTCATTTATGTTTCTTGGTTTGTCTTGGTTTATGATCATTTGAGTTTTTAAGGTAGTTTCTTGCTCTTTTTTCTGTTTTCTATGATTGTTCTTAGCTCATAAGTTTATGTTTTTTGTTCATGAGTTTGTTAGTTTAGTGTTTGAATTTTTGTATTTTTATTTTTGAGTTGTGTGTTTGCAAGGTTTAAGGTGGTGCTTAGGATTGACATTAAGAATTATGTGCTTATTGTTGTTTTGATATACTGTAGTAAATAAAAAAGCTTAGAGGGTAAAGTTTGTTATTTAACCATTTGTGAGTGAAACAAGTTATAAAGGTATTTATTGGAGTTATAGCAATATGCTTTTTTGAAACAGAATAAGCAGTTTTTATTCTTATGTAACTTCATATATTGGTTCTGAATTCTAATTTAAAAAGGGTATTAATTAGGTGCAGTTTTGTGATCTGGGATTGGGATTTTGTATCTAAAATATATAGGAAAACCAATCAATATGAATGATGTTGCTTGTTACTTGTTGCTTTTTAGATTTTTGATGGACTTAGATGTTGTGTAATACGGTTCTCTCTCGATTTATGTAGGAAGTCAATTTCTGAGCTTTAAGATTCTAAGATAGTGATTTGGAGTATGAGTTTTTTGCTTATATTTTGTAGTTTCTTTATGTCCCAATATGATTCTGGTGTGAAATGATGGTATTCTCATGTAGTTTAATGTAAACATGCATTTTAAGATTTGAAGTGACACTCGCGAATTAATTACATAATAATTCATTTTCAGTCGTGCTGTGGTGTATGCGTGTTAGAGATTGATATATACAGCTGTTCTTGTTGATGCACCACTTAGTTTATCTCAAAATGGTAATCGTTTGAACACATTAATTAGGGTTGTAACTTGTTAGGGGTTGAGTTCTACAATTTTAAGCAACTAGACAACTAGAGTAGGTGATTGTGAAAGCTATTTGTGTTTTTATGGAAATAATGTGCTTTTAGGTGTAAAACCAAATCTTAATTATTCATTCAGACCTTTTATTCAGTACTTTGAAGAAGTAATGTCTTCCCTAATTCTCATTTCTGGTGGTGTTAATGTTATGGCAATTCAGCTTTTGGGTCAGGATGAAATCTAAATTGCAGGATCAATGAAGGTTTTCATTGATTCTAGTTTGACTCTATCTAAAGAAAAAACCTACAGTACTATATAAACAGTGAGACGCTGAGTTAAGTTATAATGTATAAGTGTCAGTTTTTAATTTGGATTATGAAATTATTTGGTTTAAAGTTTATCATCAAAAGAATGCTATTTTTGTGCTGAAGTAATAGCTGATCTTACTCTATTGCAATCATCAATAAATTTAACATTGCTTGTTACGTCTTAGATATTTATCGTGCTTGCTATCAGACTGTAATGTTGAAATGTTTATATATGCAGATCTGGTTGTTTTCGGTTCTTTGAAGATTTTGATGGAGGACAAGAAATTAAACTTCAATCGACCACTTCTTTCTGTAAGACGGAACCCATCAAAATTGGCTAATATACAGAAGGATGCTCGACGAAAGAACGATACATCAGCTCCCACTCTACTTCCGAATCCATCTTATAAATCTGAATTGCATTCGGGACCATTAAGAGACGCTGGAACTGTTCCTTTTGTGTGGGAACAAAGTCCAGGAAGACCAAAGGATGAACGGCAACAACAAAAATATCCTATAGTTCCAAAGCTTCCTCCAGGTAGGATTTCAAGACCGAAAAAACAAGATTTAGATATAACAACCAATGAGGCAAATGGCCTCAGAAAAGATCCTTCTGAGAGCTCAAAAGATTCTCGTTCAAGAGATGATGATCATGATAGTCACGATGACGTATTTATGGATTCGCTTGATATACTCCCACAGGACGAATATGTGCCAAAAGTACCTCAACCTGTTCCTAGAAAAGAAATGATTAAAGAAAAACCACGAGAGGTGAAAAAGGTAGTGAATAGGGAAAATGAGAAGCCGCAACTTACGTATGGTCCAAACTTTTTACAGCTTAATGATAATGATGACGAAGATAGCGAATCTGATTTTGACGAGCATGAGAACATGTCATTTAAGGTTTGTGGATTGCTTCCACAGTTTTGTTTAAAGGGTTCTATAGGTCTTTTAAATCCAGTACCGGGATTGAGTGTCAGGACCAAAATGCCAGTATCTTCCACCAATAGAAGGCGTGCTGCCTCCTCATCTGCTAATTCTCAGGTAAATATCTTTTACAGTTTACAAATAAATTCAACCCATTTTCTAATGAATGGGTTGATATGGGTTATCTTTTAATTTTACTGGGTCAAGGCGGTTGAACAATGTAAAAGTTGCTAAAGGTGTATTTCTATTTCATGAAACCTCGCTACATTTTGTTAAACAAGATAGTATATTATTGAAGTTATAGGTTTTGTATACGAATTTGACACGGTAGGTTTTCCATAATATATTACGGAGTAATTTATTTGGATTAAAGGTGTCCGCCATACCAAAAAGTTACCTGTTTGACAAGAACCCGTTCTGATCCGTAACCCAACTTAACTGTATATTTCATTCTGAGTTTGAAGGTTTACATGTTTATTTTTTTCTTGAATCTTATTAGCCTGCTAGAGTTGCTTCATATGAGCACAAATCACCAGTCAAGCACCAAAAAGATGAAACTGTACGTGTGAGCGAGTCAACCGAAGCTACCAACCAGCTAAATTCCAGAAAACCAGAGGGAACAGAACTTTACGATCGCTTGCAAGGTCGTGGGACTTCAAATAATCTAATAGAATCATTTCCACCTCCTGTATCTGAAAGAAAAGAAGTAAATCCACAAAACAAAGTGCTAGTTAGCTTCAAGGAGTTACTAGCTTACGAAAATGAAAAAGAAGCAGAGCCCCAAAGTCCTATGTTTGAGAAGACTCTTTACGTTGATACTATACATAAAGTGGAAACTATCAAACCCGAATTGAAAGAAAATGATGCTGGTATTTTTGAAATTTCACATATTCCTGCTGGGTCATTCAAGTCAGACGTGCTTGCTAATAAATTGAAACCGGATAAAGAAATGATCAAAGACACGGGTGTCTGCAAAGATCCCAAGGTTGACAAAAAAGTCAAAGCTGCTCAAAAAAACGGACTGGAGTTGCCTGCTCCTCCACCATTACCAAAATCTCCATCAGATTCCTGGCTTTGGCGTACTTTGCCTTCTGTGTCATCAAAAACTACATCCTCACGGTCAAATCCTAAATATACTTCCAACACAACAGCAATGGTGGATAAAAACGTTCAGTCACGATTTCCCCAGGTATATTGATTAACCTCTTTCATGTAATCTGTTTTGACTGTGGCAAAGTGGGCGGATTGGGCAATGGGTCGGGATCCAGTAATCCGGTAAATTTTTTATTGTAGGTCGTAACTGGTAATATTTGTGGTAGGGTTGGAATGGGTCGGGTTGGTTGGACCTAAAACACATTTTATTTATGTATTTATTATTTTTATAATAACTAGCATATCAACTCTCAAACATGATTACGAACTATAAATTTTTTTTTTTAATTATAATATATTTTTATAATGCAATTATTTGGTAGGTTTTATATATTATATGTACTCTTAGTGTAAAAATCCCGTCTGACCCATTTCTGTTTTAGTTAACATTTTTCTTACCTGCTTGACTCGTTAGAGATAAAAATATAACATGAATCTACACAGTTACATGTCAATGGGTCGAAATTGTCAGCTCTTGTTAACAATGAACTAAAATGGACGTTTTTTTGACTTTTTGTACACTTTTTCAGGGACTATTGCTTCCTATATCGGAAACTTAGCCTTGTGGCTCTCACTCCTCAAGATACTTATTCTTATGTGGTCAAAGGTTAGCGTGTTTGCTAGTTATACAAATCAGTTGGTTTAGAGTAAGGTTTTTTCGGTGCTTATTCCCCTTTTTATCTTGTAATTAATAGTGAATAATAAGGAAAAGTTAGTTGTAGGCTTGTATATGATAAGGGAAAGAAAGGAATAAAAAGGGTTGTGAAAAGGGAATTGGTATAAACTGGTCTGTAAAGATATGTATCTTCATGATGTTTTCATTATTGGAAAGCAAGTGGGTACCTCTAAGAAAAGATTGGAAAACTTTATGCGACAATGTCACCACATTTTCGTTGGAGGAATTGAGCTTTATACTATGCTTTGTGTCTTTTCTTTTGTTTTAGCAGATAAGGGTCGTGCACAAAGGTTCTATTTAGGTAGGGCAATACTTAAAGTTGTAACTTTAAAGTAGATTATGGTGTTTGGATATTCAATGAATCGGAAATAATCTAAGCCTGTCAATTTCGCTTGCCCCACCAGCTTTGGCTGTGTGAAATCATAGCGGGCTGACTAAATGGAAAACCAAACAGACCGATTATACTCAGTTCAGTTCTTGAGCTCTTTAGAAAACCAGTTCTTGGCTCAATATACACTTTTGAAAACCGGTTCTTCATTAGACTAACCAAACCGATCCTTTGTTTTTGTTCTTAGTTTTCCAAGTTTAAAGAAAGACATAGAAGGTGTCTTTTTAACCTTGAAGTTTATTTGTTACGCTAGCTTATACGAGTACTTTGTAACAGGCTTCTAGGTTGTATCTTTCTCTCTTTGGAATACTTTGTAGTTTGTAGAGGTATGTCTCGGACATTGACCTAGTGTTGTAGTCGCGAGAATCTCGTGTGCCATCACTTTTGTATCTTGTACCTTACAAGTTGATTTATAAATTTACCTGACACCGTTCCCCTCTACCCAAGAAAAATTAGTTGTTGCTGATCATTAATACGGTAATTGGCTTAACAAGTTCTTTTTACTACTACCGGATGTGTGAGTCTGAATATATATAAAACTTTTAATGAACAAAATAACATGTAGTATTTCTAAAAGGATCATCGCAGAAAAAAGTATCACACTTAAGGCCAATTCAAATTTTAGGTACTCAATTTTTTTTTGTCTCAAGTTAAGATATCGAAATATTCTGTTGCGCAACGTAAGGTTTTCTCTCTCTCTCTCTCTCTCTCTAATTTCCGAAAGCGATTACCGAGCATAATTTTAGCTGAAATGACTTTTAAATGTTCAATTATAATGATACATCACATTAATTTATCAATTCATCAGATAAAATGATCGATATCATCATTCGAAAAATCGAAAAAACCTTACATTGCAAAAAAAAAAAAGAAGAGTAAATTTCATAAATCGTCCCTGTGGTTTAACGGGTTTAACGGATTTGGTCTCTCGAAAGATTTTTTCTCGGATCCTCTCCCCGTGGTTTTATACCCGTAACGGGTTTGGTCCCTCTGGCTAACGCTCGTTAGTTTTTTCCGTTAGCTAACGACCGTTTGCAACAAACATTTGCACCGTTAGTCCTTTATACTAACGGCCGTTTATACTTAACACAATTTTTTTTAATTAAAAAAAAATAAAAATAAAAATAAAAATAAGAAAATAAAAAAATTAAAAAATTGGTTTTCTTATAATTTTTTATCTAAATATCTTTAAAATTTATACACGTTTTTATACACATTTCTATACACGTTTCATACACACATTTTTATACAAATTTTATACATGTTTTTATACACACATTTTTATACACACATTTTTATACACGATTTTATAGTACACGTTTTTATATACACATTTTTATGCACACGTTTTTACACACGTTTTTATACGCACGTTTTTATACACATGTTTTTATACACACATTTTTATACACACGTTTTTATACACACGCTTTTATACACACGCTTTTTAAAACATGTCTAAAACTTGTATAAGAATGTGTGCATAAATGTCTACGTGTGTAACAACGTGTATAAATGTGTACGTGTGTTTAAATGTGTAAAAATATGTGTATAAAAACGCGTGTAAAAACGTGCGTATAAAAACGTGTGTAAACACGTGCATATAAAAAGGTGTGTATAAAAATTTATTTGTAAAGATATGAGTGTATAAAAATATGCGTAAACATGTGTATAAAAATTTATTTGTAAACATGTGTATAAAAAAGTGTATAAAAATTTACACACATTCTTATACACGTTTTAGACACGTTTTAAAAAGCGTGTGTATAAAAACGTGTGTATAAAAAGGTGTGTATAAAAATATGTGTATAAAAACGTGTGTAAACACGTGTGTATAAAAAAGTGTGTATATAAAAACGTGTGTGTATAAAAACGTGTGTATAAAACTGAGTGTATAAAAACGTGTACTTAAAAATGTGTGTATAAAAATATGTGTATAAAATCGTGTATAAAAACGTGTGTATAAAAACATGCATAAAATTTGTATAAAAATGTGTGTATGAAACGTGTATAGAAATGTGTATAAAAACGTGTATAAATTTTTAAGATATTTAGAAAAAAAAAATTATAAGAAAACCAATTTTTTAATTTTTTATTTTTCTTTTTATTTTTTTTAATTAAAAAAAAAACAAATATTGTGTTAAGTATAAAACGGCAAAGAACTAATGGTGCAAATGTTTGTTGCAAACGGTCGTTAGCTAACGGAAAAAACTAATGAGCGTTAGCCAGAGGGACCAAACCCGTTACGGGTATAAAACCACGGGGAGAGGATCCGAGAAAAAATCTTTCGAGGGACCAAATCCGTTAAACCCGTTAAACCACAGGGACGATTTATGAAATTTAGAGTAAATTTCATAAATCGTCCCTGTGGTTTAACGGGTTTAACGGATTTGGTCCCTCGAAAGATTTTTTTCTCGGATCCTCTCCCCGTGGTTTTATACCCGTAACGGGTTTGGTCCCTCTGGCTAACGCTCTTTAGTTTTTTCCGTTAGCTGACGACCGTTTGCAACAAACACTTGCACCGTTTGTCCTTTATACTAACGGCCATTTTATACTTAACACATTTTTTTTTAATTAAAAAAATAAAAATAAAAATAAAAAATTAAAAAATTGGTTTTCTTATATTTTTTTTCTAAATATCTTAAAAATTTATACACGTTTTTATACACATTTCTATACACGTTTCATACACATTTTTATACAAATTTTATACACACGTTTTTATACACGATTTTATACACATATTTTTATACACACATTTTTAAGTACACGTTTTTATACACTCAGTTTTATACACACATTTTTATACACACACGTTTTTATATACACATTTTTATATACACTTTTTTATACACACGTGTTTACACACGTTTTTATACACATGTTTTTATACACACCTTTTTATACACACGTTTTTATACACACGCTTTTTAAAACGTGTCTAAAACGTGTATAAGAATGTGTGTAAATTTTTATACACCTTTTATACACATGTTTACAAATAAATTTTTATACACATGTTTACACATATTTTTATACACTCATATCTTTACAAATAAATTTTTATACACACGTGTTTACACACGTTTTTACATGCGTTTTTATACACATATTTTTACACATTTGAACACACGTACACATTTATACACGTTGTTACACACGTACACATTTATGCACACATTCTTATACAAGTTTTAGACACGTTTTAAAAAGCGTGTGTATAAAAGCGTATGTATAAAAACGTGTGTATAAAAACATGTGTATAAAAACGTGCGTATAAAAACTTGTGTATAAAAACGTGTGTAAAAACGTGTGTATAAAAATGTGTATATAAAAACGTGTGTATAAAAACGTGTACATAAAAATGTGTGTATAAAAATATGTGTATAAAATCGTGTATAAAAATGAGTGTATAAAAACGTGTATAAAATTTGTATAAAAATGTGTGTATGAAACGTGTATAGAAATGTGTATAAAAACGTGTATAAATTTTAAAGATATTTAGAAAAAAAATTATAAGAAAACCAATTTTTTAATTTTTTTATTTTCTTATTTTTATTTTTTGTTATTAAAAAAAATTGTGTTAAGTATAAACGGCCGTTAGTATAAAGGACTAACGGTGCAAATGTTTGTTGCAAACGGTCGTTAGCTAACGGAAAAAACTAACGAGCGTTAGCCAGAGGGACCAAACCCGTTACGGGTATAAAACCACGGGGAGATGATCCGAGAAAAAATCTTTCGAGGGACCAAATCCGTTAAACCCGTTAAACCACAGGGACGATTTATGAAAAAAAAAAAAAAAAAACTTGGATAACTTAAATTGAGGAAAAAAAAGTTGTGTACTTTAAATTTGAATTGGCCTTAAGTGTTATACCTTTTTGTGCGATGTGCCTTTTCTAAAATGACCAAAAGTTCATTTTACCAGGGTGAAAAATCTCTTTTACAAATAATAATAATAATAATAATAATAATAATAATAATAATAATAATAAATAAAAAAATAAAGAGAGCAAAAGTTGAAATAAATAATTAGTGTATATTATTTGATGATTGTTTCATATCCCAAATACGAGCATCGGGAGTGGTATCTTTCCTGGAAGGGAAAAATTCCCAGTGGATGACATCAATCTTAGAACCGCTGACCCCCTTCTTGGCCATATGCTTTCGGGTTTTGTTCGAAGCTCTCCATCCTGTGTTTATAAGTTGTGGAATAAATTAAAATACATTTAAAAAAAATGTGTAATGCTTTGATTAATTAGTTAACACTCTTCCCTTCGCTGATTTCCATTGCTACTCCTCCTGCTCTAACAAAGAAACGAAAATTCGTAACTGGAGGTGGTTGATTTTTTGTTTCGATAACAAATGACTGATAATGAATTTCCATCTGATTTATAAAGAAGGCACCAATTGATATATAACCAATTATTCATACATTGTTACATGTATAGCACACTACCATCAATACGTATTTATTAAATTCAAAGAGATTAAGGAAGTACTTGATATTGCAGTTTGAACACTTAATAGTTACTTCATTGGGTAAATGTGGATTATGTTGACACAACACATCCAACATTTACCTTAACATAAAATATCATGAGTTTTTGTTTTCATGTAAATAATTGCAACATACTTTAAATTAAACTCATACAACAAACTGTCTAGAGTTTGTGTAGAATCAAGTGAGCGCCAAACTGAGGTTGTAGAGTAAACATATCATGAGGAGCATGCGAGTAGGATGAAGAGAGCTCAAACGAGAAATTCTGCAGAATCATTGCAAGCGCCATTTTAGCTTCTAGCATACCAAAGTTTTGTCCGATACATATACGTGGGCCCCCTCCAAATGGAATGTAAGAGGCTTGTCCCTTGGTCACATGTGAGATACCTTTGGAGAATCTCTCTGGATTAAACTCTTTCGCATCATCGCCCCATATATCACGGTCGTGGTGTAAAAACAATGGGCTTACCTGGATGAGGGTGTTGGCGGGTAAGGTAAAGTTCCCTACTTTAGTTTCTTTATGTATTAGTCGCCTTAGAACGGATACCGGAGGATATAGTCTAAGAACCTCATTCAAGATCATGCTAATCTGCAAAAGTAAAACAATAAGCTTAGCTGATTTAACACATCAATATCTGGTCATAGCAAATTTCAAATATTAAAATGACTTACCGTCTTTAGCTGATTCAACCCATCAATATCTGGTTTACTTTTTCCGAAGACATGTAAAACTTCCTCTCTTGCACGCGTTTGCCAATCTATGTGTTGACTCAATAAAACCATAGTCCAAGCAAGCGTGTTTCCAGTGGTCTCTTGGCCTGCAAAGTAAAAAAGCTTGCACTCTTCGACTACTTCCTCAATGCTTAAACCATAACTTTTGTTCTCAAGTTCTTTACTGTATTTGTAATTCGAATCCAAAAGAATGCCCAAAAGGTCGTCGTTACTAGTTTCTCCGGCTTCTATCAAAGCAACTCGCTTGTTGATAATGCTTCTTATCAACGCCCTTACTTCCCTATCAATCTCCTTCATCCTCTTGTGGCGTTTTGTTGGCACAAATCTGTTGAATCTCATATATTTAGGACAAATAAACCTTCTATACGAGTACGAAATAAAGAAGTCAATGTCACTTAAATTTTCTAAAGAGGTAAAAATATATATTTAAGTATTATTCTTTTGCATTTTATTTTGTACATGCTTTTTATTTTATTTATTTTATTTATTTTTTTCTTTTTCCCATAAACATTATTGTAAGAAAATAAACTCACCTATATCCTGGAAAGTAAACTGACTGAAAAGCCTTCATTAACAGCTTTGCATTTTCCGTTTGAAGTTCAAATATCTTTCTTCCTTGCTCATAGCTACTACCAAATGCGGTTCGTGAGATTACATCACTCGTAAATGTTTCAAGATAAGGCCAAACATCTACTTCACATGAACTTTTATCGAGTAGCATTTCTTCCCATTTATCAATCATCTCTCTACAACTCACATAAAATGCAGGTAACATATGCTGCAAAAAACAATGTACATATATCAAAACTGTTTTAAAGGCATTTATTCCTTTCATGATTATAAAAGAGAATGAGAAATCATGAAACCTTGATCTTCTCTACATGAAATGCGGGATTGATAATTTTTCTATGTTTAACCCATTGATCACCCTCGGCATCAAATATTCCTTTCACTACAAGCTTTGATAACGGATTTCCTCCTCGTGACTTTTGGAATTGATAGTAGTTGTTCAATATCTCGCGTGCCATAGCTGGTTCTGATATGCACACCATAAGTTTGGGACCCATCCAGGTGAAGCAAATCTTACCTACATTGTTAAGCCCAAAACCAATGTAAGAATTAGTAAGAATACAAATGTTAAGAATTTAAGACAATTCGTATTATACAAGGTTAAATATGTAGCGGACACATATTTAGTTCGAGTTTAATTAACTATAAGGAGGTGCCTAATTAATATTTTAATTAAAAAATGCAATTACATCCTCTTTTTATAATTAAATATCTTATAAACGTTAATTGTTAGACAAACAGATTATACCACCGCGACAAGAATTTCATTATCTTCAAATAGACACATTTTCATATACTTTCGGCAATTTCTTTTTTCTTTTTTTAGCGTTATTTTTACGTTTTTTCAGTAATATGAAATTTCGAACACTAAACAAATGTATTAGAAATGGCACAAGTATTTGTGCATAAACCAAAGATTTTCCTTTTTTTTGCAATGGAAAACGCGCATTCATGGCTTTTCAACCATGTATCACACATTTTATTTGAACTAAAGATTATAGTAGTTTATTTATGAAACTTTTAATCACATATGAAAAAAAATCACATGTGTAACGTGTGGTAAACTCACATGTGATTTATGTGGTTTATCCAACTTTGGCGAATTAATTGCACTAATCTACAATTCAAATATAATGTGCTATATGCCTATATAATATATATGGTTGGAAAGCTATGAAAGTCTAGTTTCTAGAAAAAAGGTGAAGCTTTTAGCATTTTGCAAAAAAAGTTATATTCATTTTACTATATGTTTAAATATTCAAATATTTTAAATAGTATTGAATCATATGTAAATAAAAAAACGTGAAAAAGTGACAAAAGAAAATATAAATAAAAAAAATAAATAAATAAATAAAAAACGTGAAAAAGTGACAAAAAAAGTTTATCGAAAGTATATCAAAGTGCTTATCTATTTAAAGATAATTAAATGATCAAAGCAATTGTGTGAATTTTAAGGTTTAATAATTAAAGGTTTAAGAGATATTATTTTTGAAAAAAAATAGGTAAAAGTGAGTTTGTTATTTAATATAAAAAATAAATGGCTAACATTTATCTTTGGTATGCAAATAACTCTTGATATGTAAATGATATCTTCTCTTTTAATAAAGATGATATGAGGTTGGTTCAACAAAACTTAAAGAAAGTCAAAGATCAAATAAAACAATCATACTTACTCATTTTCTATATTACATTATAAAGTATTTGGGACTTTCTCAAAATAAAAGTCTTAAAATACTAAAACAACACTTATTTATTATAGCAAATTTAAAAATTGACCGATCAATGTTCAATTAATTACATTATTAAAACACCTCCTAAATAAAAGATACAAGTTATTAAGATTATTATACAAACCGACATAACACAGAATGTACTCTCATTTTTAATGTAAAGATATTATTAAATCGAAAGAGTTTCAAAATGTATACTAAATTACTATGTTCGAAAAATCTTATTAAATCGTAAGAGCATCTCGAGAACCAACTTATACACCTTTGAGAATTTTTTGATAAACTTCCCGTAAAAACTAAAAACTATGTTTTATAAAAATCGGACTATTTTTTCAAAGCAAAGGATGCAAAGTGCTAATGCTAACTATACTTTTTTATATTTATATAATAATAATTATTTCTTCAAAATTACCCCACATGATTTATTGAACATTTTTTTTAATCTTTATAAATACTCTTTAACTTGTATTTCTACCTATGTGAGATATATATAATAAATATCGTCAATAATTCAAATAAGTGCCAAAAAACTTATAAGGTGTGCTTTTAGAGATTGAAATTTTCTTAAGATGATGTAAGTAATTTTTAAAATTCGATGTGGTGATTTTCTTAAATAAGTTGCGACTACGGGCCATTGTCATCTACGTAATCTCATTACCTACATAATATAACAACTACCGCCTTTGTATTGCCACAACGTCACGTGGATAATTTACAATTTTTATATGAGTTAATTTGTTATTGCTTAAAATTATTCAAAACCAAAATTGTCGTCATCCGTAAAGTTATTGTATCGTAAAATATAAAACTGAAAAAATTTCTCGCTGAAAATTTTAATTGCATGGTACACGCCGCTGCAACGCGCGAGTACACTGCTAGTAAATCAAAATTAATTTCTCTTTTTCTAAAATAGTAAATATCTCATAAATTGTCGATCGTTAATAAAACTAATTACACTATGATATCAAACATAAAAACATCTATCATTAGAGTGACACTTCTATATATACTTTTGAGGAACTTGTTTGTAAGTATTGAAATTTAAGCCGATAGAAATAACACGTGATTTGTAAATCATATGTAATTTGTTATGTTAAAAAACACATGTTATTTGTGTAATCACGTGTGATTTGAACTTTAAAACCACATCACAAATCACATGTGATTTTGTTTCATGTAATATTCAATATACATAAAAAAGCGGAAAAAATAAATTTCTCAAAAGTATATGGAAGTGTTCAAGATAAAAGAAATTCCTATCACGATACTGTACTTTTTACTACTTAACGATTTACCATTTGAAAGATATTTTGTTTAGAAAAGATGAAAAGTTTATTTTTTTTAAAGGAATGGTTAAAATTGCTTCATTTAATCTTGGGTTAATGGCATATAATAGCAACGTACTTTTCCATTTGTGCCATTATCAGATATGAACTGAAAATATTACCACAATACCCATCGAACTTTGCTTTTTCTGTGCCGATATCAGCAACTTCACCATTTTTACTTTCAAAATTCACGTCATGGGACACACGTACATGTCATGCCTCTTTTTTTATACCGTTAGGTTCCATGTCAGCCCTTAATATACACCATTAGGTTGTATATGTTAGTGTTAGGGTTATATGTGTTTTGATTGGGGAAGACAACCTAACGGTGTGTATTAGGGGCTGACATGGAACCTAACGATCCAAAAAAAGGGGCATGACATGTACATGTGTCACATGACGTGAATTTTGAAAGTAAAAATGGTGAAGTTGCTGATATCGACACAAAAAAAGCAAAGTTCGATGGGTATTGTGGTAATATTTTCAGTTCATATCTGATAATGGCACAAATGGAAAAGTACGTTGCTATTATATGCCATTAACCCTTTAATTTTTAATTTTTTTGTGATCTTTGTTGAACTCACCCAAGATGATATAATTTAGTCCATGTACGTAATATTATTTTATATTGTTTATTTTATTTTATGGTATTTGCTAATGGGTGCCCACTGAGCATTGTTTAAAGTATAAACATATGAAAAGTTTGAGTGTATAAAATTGAAAATCAAATTTAATTATAGTAAATTTTACATTTATTTAATGTTCATTAAATGCATTTTTGATTGAAAAAAGGAAATTTGAGTGTATTAATTACATATTAATTGCACGTATTTATAGTTTAAAAGATACCTACTGTGCACTAATCATCAAATCCCTTTATTTTAATTTAATGTAGTAAAGTAATTATAAATGTATAATATACTTTTATTATGGTAATAGCAAGAAAGGTAATAACTTTAACATTCATTGTCAAAATTTGAAATTTAATGAAATTTAAAACTTTTCATTTGTTTTGTTAAGAAATTCATTATATCATATAAGGAATGTAATAAATTCCATTTATTGGTAACTAAACAATCCATTGACTCAAATCTTAATTCAGTTAGTATATGTTTTTTTGCTAAAAGACTATGAAATGGAACTAATATTCTTCCATGAAATTCTAAGATAATCCGATAACCAATCACGTTCTTAGTTCTTGTAGGAAATTAAATTCATTTGTAAGAAAAAGTCTATATGCCATTTTTTTGTCTACACAAAGTTATACGATCTCTTACCAGTCACTTGTTTTGCATGTTTTTGTTTTATATAATAATAATTATATTCTTCAAAATTACCCCACATGATTTATTGAACATTTTTTTTAATCTTTATAAATACTCTTTAACTTGTATTTCTACCTATGTGAGATATATATAATAAATGTCATCAATAATTCAAATAAGTGCCAAAAAACTTATAAGGTGTGCTTTTAGAGATTGAAATTTTCTTAAGATGATGTAAGTAATTTTTAAAATTCGATGTGGTGATTTTCTTAAATAAGTTGCGACTACGGGCCATTGTCATCTACGTAATCTCATTACCTACATAATATAACAACTACCGCCTTTGTATTGCCACAACGTCACGTGTATAATTTACAATTTGTATATGAGTTAATTTGTTATTGCTTAAAATTATTCAAAACCAAAATTGTCGTCATCCGTAAAGTTATTGTATCGTAAAAGATAGAACTGAAAAAATTTCTCGCTGAAAATTTTAATTGCATGGTACACGCCGCTGCAACGCGCGAGTACACTGCTAGTAAATCAAAATTAATTTCTCTTTTTCTAAAATAGTAAATATCTCATAAATTGTCGATCGTTAATAAAACTAATTACACAAAGATATCAAACATAAAAACATCTATCATTAGAGTGACACTTCTATATATACTTTTGAGGAACTTGTTTGTAAGTATTGAAATTTAAGCCGATAGAAATAACACGTGATTTGTAAATCATATGTAATTTGTTATTTTAAAAAACACATGTTATTTGTGTAATCACGTGTGATTTGAACTTTAAAACCACATCACAAATCACATGTGATTTTGTTTCATGTAATATTCAATATACATAAAAAAGCGGAAAAAATAAATTTCTCAAAAGTATATGGAAGTGTTCAAGATAAAAGAAATTCCTATCACGATACTGTACTTTTTACTACTTAACGATTTACCATTTGAAAGATATTTTGTTTAGAAAAGATGAAAAGTTTATTTTTTTTTAAAGGAATGGTTAAAATTGCTCATTTAATCTTTAATTTTTTTGTGATCTTTGTTGAACTCACCCAAGATGATATAATTTAGTCCATGTACGTAATATTATTTTATATTGTTTATTTTATTTTATGGTATTTGCTAATGGGTGCCCACTGAGCATTGTTTAAAGTATAAACATATGAAAAGTTTGAGTGTATAAAATTGAAAATCAAATTTAATTATAGTAAATTTTACATTTATTTAATGTTCATTAAATGCATTTTTGATTGAAAAAAGGAAATTTGAGTGTATTAATTACATATTAATTGCACGTATTTATAGTTTAAAAGATACCTACTGTGCACTAATCATCAAATCCCTTTATTTTAATTTAATGTAGTAAAGTAATTATAAATGTATAATATACTTTTATTATAGTAATAGCAAGAAAGGTAATAACTTTAACATTCATTGTCAAAATTTGAAATTTAATGAAATTTAAAACTTTTAATTTGTTTTGTTAAGAAATTCATTATATCATATAAGGAATGTAATAAATTCCATTTATTGGTAACTAAACAATCCATTGACTCAAATCTTAATCAGTTAGTATATGTTTTTTTGCTAAAAGACTATGAAATGGAACTAATATTCTTCCATGAAATTCTAAGATAATCCGATAACCAATCACGTTCTTAGTTCTTGTAGGAAATTAAATTCATTTGTAAGATAATAAGAAAAAACCATGCACTCCTTGTTCAAAAAAAAAAAAAAAAAAAAAAAAGTCTATATGCCATTTTTTTTGTCTACACAAAGTTATACGATCTCTTACCAGTCACTTGTTTTGCATGTTTTACCCATAAAGGCATAACAATATAACATAAATCAACTCAGTTCATGCGAACTAATTTACTGCAATTGAATCATAAAAGGACAACGTATACGTACCATAAGTAGTGACACATTTATAGAAAAATGGTGAGACTCGAGGAGCGATATCGTTACTCAGACTCATGGGTTTTGATTTAGCTTCCTTAGTCATCTTCACCATCTCTTTTAAATCTCTGAACATGAATGTGTAAGAACTACCTTTGATTCCTTGGCTTCTTAGAAACTTTTCTTTCTTCTTTGGCTCAAACCACAAATAATTGCAAACTCTCCATACATAGAACACAAATATTGCTGCTAGTGCAAGAAGACAATACATAGTCTTTGTCTCCATCTGATGAGGATAGCTGAAAAGGTTTTGGAATATTGTGTGATACGGAGTATTTTGTATGGACACCTAAGGAGAATATTTATACATAGATAATGTTAATTTAAGCACCATGTAATTTGACTAAATGGTGGTTATTCACCTTTTGTTTTTTATTTCTTCATGTTAGGTCACTCACGGCCTCACACCATACGAGGTTGTGAGGGACCTAACATTTAGGTAAGTGTATCTAACCACAAGCTAACATCGGCTTGATAGAAAATTTCAATTTGTTCTAACTCCGCTAATTAAATTTCTGAATTCTTTGTCACATATGATTTCAAAATAACAAAACTTTTATTCAAATGAAACTTCACGTTTTAAGCTGAGACCCGGTACGATGACACCACTTGCACAACTCTTGAGCCCTTCTGCCAAAACTTCTTGTACTTAAAAGTAAACAGATAAAACCTCTCATCAAGGAACCTCTAATGATACTTCTATCTCGATTCATTATCTATATTGAAATAAGTACATTATTCTCTTGTGTTTTTGTTTGTATTGAATAAGTACATTTGAAATATTAAATTCTTCCATTTCACCAACTAGAAAGAATATCCTTAAATAAAATTGATATGAAAACTACTGGTCGATATTTTTAAGGTCATGCAGTTGTGTTTTTTGTTGTTTTGTGAATGTGGGGAAATGAAATCATTTGACCAACGAGTGGAAGTAGATAATACTATAAATTTTGCTGCGTGGTTCCTTTGTTAGGCACTGAAAAATATTTATGTCCAAAAACTGTGACATGCAACTGCAAATGCCAATTCTTGAATTCCCAAGAAATAATGCAGTGATAGTGATTTATAGGAGAATCTGATAAGAAAGTTAGGGTTCGATACTTTCTATACTTTGTGATTTTTAATTAATTTTTCAAAAGATGCTCATAGTTTCGTTCAGGTTTAGGATGAGACCGGGCGTAATAAGGATTCGACGACCGAGTCTTCACCCATCAAAGACGCGTCGACCTTATTACGGCCCTCATTCAAGACGCGACTTCAACGAATAAAAACGAAGACACGGTCCATGCCAAGACCGACACGTCAGAGTGTTTGTGCACAAAATACAAAGCCAACAGGCAAAAAAAAAAAAAAAAACAACCGACCATTTAGCGGTTTTTTTTTCAAAAAAGTTTTTGTTGAAAAATTTAAATAAATTTATCCCAATAAAAATACCTAAATACTTCTCCATTTTTATTCACATTTTCAAATACATTCTTTCTTTATACTCTCTAATCATCTCAACTCAAAAGAAGTCTAAAAAAACTCTAAAAAAACTACCATCAATACATATTAAACTCACAGAGATTAAGGAAGTACTTGATATTGGTGTTTGAACACTTAATAGTTACTTCATTGGGTAAATGTGGATTATGTTGACACAACACATCAAACATTTACCTGAACACAAAATATCATGGGTTTTTGTTTTCATGTAAATAGATTGCAACATACTTTAAATTAAACTCGTACAACAAACTGTCTAAAGTTTGTGTAGAATCAAGTGAGCGCCAAACTGAGGTTGTAGAGTAAGCATATCATGAGGAGCATGCGAGTAGGATGAAGAGAGCTCAAACGAGAAATTCTGCAGAATCATTCCAAGTGCCATTTTAGCTTCTAGCATACTAAAGTTTTGTCCGATACATATGCGTGGCCCCCCTCCAAAGGGAATGTAAGAGGCTTGCCCCTTGGTCACATGTGAGATACCTTTGGAGAATCTCTCTGGATTAAACTCTTTCGCATCATTGCCCCATATATCACGGTCGTGGTGTAAAAACAATGAGTCTACCTGGATGAGGGTATTGGCGGGTAAGTTTAAGTTCCCTACTTTAGTTTCTTTATGTATTAGTCGCTTTAGAACAGACCCCGTAGGATATAGTCTAAGAACCTCATTAAAGATCATGCTAACCTGTAAGGCAAAACAATAACCTTAGCTGATTTAATCAATTTAACAGATCAATATCTGGTCTTAGTAAATTTCAAATATTAAGATGACTTACTGTCTTTAGCTGATTTAACCCATCAATATCTGGTATATTTTTTCCGAAGACATGTAAAACTTCCTCTCTTGCACGTATTTGCCAATCTATGTGTTGACTCAGTAAAACCATAGTCCAAACAAGCATGTTTCTAGTGGTCTCTTGGCCTGCAAAGTAAAAAAGCTTGCATTCTTCGACTACTTCCTCAATGCTTAAACCATAACTTTTATTCTCATGTTCTTTAACGTATTTGTAACTTGAATCCAAAAGAATGCCCAAAAGGTCGTTTTTACTAGTTTCCCCGGCTTCTATCAAAGCAATTCGCTTATTGATAATGCTTCTTATCAACTCCCTTACTTCCCTATCAATCTCCTTCATCCTCTTGTGGCGTTTTGTTGGCACAAATCTGTTGAATCTCATATATTTAGGACAAATAAACCTTTTATATATACTAAGAAATAAAAAAGTCACTCACTTAAATTTTGTAAAGAGGCAAAATTATATATGTAAGTGTTATTCTTTTGCATTTTATTTTGTGCACAGTTTTTTCCCATAAACAATATTGTAAGAAAATAAACTCACCTATATCCTGGAAAGTAAACTGATTGAAAAGCCTTAATTAACAACTTTGCATTTTCCGTTTGAAGTTCAAATATCTTTCTTCCTTGCTCGTAGCTACTACCAAATGCGGTTCGGGAGATTACATCCCTCGTAAATGTTTCTAGATAAGGCCACACGTCTACTTCACATGAACTTTTATTGACTAGCATTTCTTCCCATTTATCAATCATCTCTCTACAACTCACATAAAATGCAGGCATCATATGCTGCAAAAAACAAATTACACATATCAAAACTATTTTAAAGGCGTATATTCCTTTCATGATTATAAAAGAGAATGAGAAATCATCAAACCTTGATCTTCTCTACATGAAATGCGGGATTGATGATTTTTCTATGTTTAACCCATTGATCGCCCTCGGTGTCAAATATTCCTTTCGCAAAAAGCTTTGATAACGGATTTCCTCCCCTCGACTTTTGAAATTGATAGTAATTGTTCAATATCTCGCGTACCATAGCTGGTTCAGTTATGCATACCATAAGTTTGGGACCCATCCAGGTGAAACAAATCTTACCTTCATTGTTAAGCCAAGAATTAGTAAGAATACGATGTGTCTAAAATTTGAGACAATTTGTATTATACACATGGTTAAATTTTATGTAGGGAACACATATTTAGTTCGAGTTTAATTTCTGTAATTTGTTTTTATCCCCCAAAAAGTCTGTATATGCAACTTTTATGCTTATAACTATAAGGTGACTTGTTTTGTATACTACAAAATGCTCTCACATACCAAACCACCAAAGAACTAATTCCACTTTTCATTGTCAGTGGAACTAATTGCTAGGATTAAAAGATAATTATCAATTTAAAGTTCAAAATGATGATCTAATCCACTTTCATTATGAACTTTAAATTGATAATTAGCTTTTAATCTTACTCATTAGATCAAGTGATAATAAATGATGGAGATTAGTCTCTTAAATATGTGAGCATTTTGTAGTATGCAAAAGAGTTCATCTCATAAAAAGAAAGCAATATGAAAACTTACAAACCTATCCGCAAACAAGATACCCCATATCATTCTCAACTAAACTCAACATTTCTTCCAAATTGTCTAAACTCAAAAACCTCTTAATAGACCAAAGCTCTTAGTCAGTTAGAGCTTTTTGATGTTAAGTGTGTTTGTTTTTTATTTTTCGTTTAGATGCAAACAGAGGTAAAAACATCTAAACGGGCCAGACATGGAAGATGCATCTTAATGCCTCTAGTTGAACTAATAAGTATTCACACATTTTCTTAAAAAAACAAACAATATTAATTGATTCAGATTTAAACATTTCCGTTTCGGATTCAGATGTGCGAGCCAGATTCAGATTCAGAGCTTCTTAATAAACAAACAACACCTTAAGTGTAAATATAAAGTGAATCACCATCACTCCTAAATATTCTCTTCTGTCTCAAAATACTTGTCCCCCGGCAAAAAATACACAGCTTAGAAGAATAAAACATAATCATTGTTAATTTCTCTTTTTTACTTTTTGTAGAGTTACCTAATTAATTAATGCATTCTTTAAAATTTTATAATAATGAAGTTAAGTAAAGGTAATATGATAAACTCGATCAAATTTCACTTTCTATTTTTAGTATAGTGGACAATCGATATGAAACAACCAGAAAATGATAGTTCGACAAATGTTGGAAAAACCTTGATAACAAACCCAAAGTTCGATCGCGGAATGCTAGATCGCGAGTTATATCAAGCACAAGTAGCAAACATGTGAGACACAAATAACCGACAAGAATATGCATACATTATACCCTCGTACCAAACCTTTAATAAAAACCTAATAAAGCTATTACAACGAGGAAGAAGAATGAATAACTAGCATCCCCTCATCTCTATTTTATATTGTGTATTTTGTTTTGTTTTAATTTAATAAAGTAATTATATTATGTATAATATATTTTTATTATATTATGTTAATTTTATAATATAGTAATAGCAAGAAATGTATAACTTTAACATTAATGACTCATTGTCAAAATTTAAAATTTCAATGAAATTTAAAACTTTTCATTTGATTTGTTAAGAAATTCATTATATCATATAAGGAATGTAATAAATTCCATTTTGTTTTTGAAAATAATAAATTCCATTTATTGCTAACTAAACAATCCATTGAATCAAATCTTAATTCAATTATGGGTTATGATAATATGTGCCTATTTGGTACATATTTAGCTCTCTATATATGGAAGGTTCAAGGTAATTAATATCAAATTTCTATTTAATCGGTAATTTTAAAGTTTAATTAATGTTCATTGAATACATTTTTCTTTAGAAGTAAATTATATGTCTTTTGCTAAAGGAGTTGATTTGCACACTTCATTATATGATTTGCATATTCAAATTGTTTGTGTCTTGACATTTATACCTTTACATCAATTTTAGTTATATTCACTCGTGTAAGGGCAAAAATGTCAAAACACAAACAACTAGAATGTGCAAATCATTTTTTGAAATGCGCAAATCACATCCCTTTGTTGAAAGACTATGAAATGGAACTTATATTCTTCCATTAAATTCTAAGATAATCCAGTGTCCAATCACGTTCTTAGTTCTTAAAGGAAATTAAATTCATTTGTAGGATAACTAGTTAATACCCGTGCACGCACGGGGTTTTTCCAGAAAAATTTATTATATAGTATTATCGTTTAAAAATAGAAAATCTTATGTATATTTTAAAAAGTTAGAACATCAACATGTGCGAAAGTAAGAAAAATAGTTAGCAGAAATTGTAAATATAACCGTGGCATCGACCTTGTATTGGATTCTTGAGCGTGTCTTCTTATAATGTTATTGGGCCAAAGGTTCTTTGATCACATGAGATTACACATAAATCAAATTTATTTTAACATTTTTGTTTAATATATGGATATATAAGAATTTACCCGTGAAAATTATGATATAAGTACAACTAATAAGTATGCATGAGTTTTTCATTATATATTAATATCAATTAATATTTTGTAAAAATTTTATTGGATGAAAAATTTAACTTTGTTTAGCTGACATAGATGTTAATGTTGAGGTTGACGTTGTTGTTTAACTTTAACTATTAATATCATGTTGTACAAAATGTGCGAGTTTAGTAGCACATAATGAGCGTTGATGAAGTTTTTTTAAAAATCCGTATATAAACTTTAAATAATAAATAATAATTACATGAGTCGTTAAGTACAATCGCGTATATTTATTTTCATATACTCGTACTTACAATTTGATATTTATATTACCGTTAATAATAATTTAACTGTATTTAATATTCAAACCCGTGTACGTATAGATTAAACTTTTAAATAAGATGACATGAGTTCTTATTTATATTTAACGTACATAGTAAAAAGATATTTTAATATATGAAAGTTTAAAACTAATATTTATTTTAAAAATATTTAACATATATTAAAAGTAATTCGTACATTTATAAAATTTTGTAAGTTTATTGGATGGAAGTCTCAAACCAATACTAATACTCATGTAATTGTATACAAAGTTCATATTATAAAGTGTAGGGGGTATAAAGTGTAAGAGGTTATTTGTTTATTAACTAAAGGTCTAAAGTTATCAAAAAACATGGAGATTTATAATTTTACACTTAACTCCATATAATATATTTAAAATTCAACCACTAATGTTTTATTAATTACCTCATCTTTTTTTAAGTTTTTATTTTCATAAATTTGACAC
>LBNU01025309.1:63026-75228 GCA_014162995.1 Artemisia annua
AAAAAAAAAAACAGATGAACAGGAGGTTTCGACCCTTCCATTCTGCACCAAGGTTATTATCAATGAAAACATACCTGCAATAACCGCCTTCAAACAGAGGTCTTTACGATATTTATTTTATAATAATATTAAAATAAATAAGTATACGTATTTGACAACATATTATCGTTTATATTCTTCACCAATAGGTTGTTGGATAATAGAATGCGCGGCAGGGATCACAGACTTGTCGATGATGATGATAATGTTGATATCAACGTCAACGAAAATCGATCGAAATCGATTACTATTGATGATGTTGATTTGTTAAGTGGTAAACATGAAGGGACATGTAATATCACGGTCATTGACATATCAGACGACGAAGATAATGTATTTTTATCAAAATTTGAAATTAAAATTTGTTTATTAAATTGTATAAGTAATATTTTTAAAAACTTTATGTTTTAATTGATGTATTAAGGTACATGGTTTGAGTAATTGTGAAGTACGTGATGCAACCATCATTGATTTGTCAGATATTGAAGATGAGGTATTTCGAGTAGTATGGTATTTTTTTATTTTTAAAAGTAGGTAATATATTTGGCTATGTTTAATATTTATAATGATATAATCAATATCAAGGTACATGGTTCGAAGCAAAATCTCAGTGGTGATTATGATAATTCACTGTCAAATAATATGAAAGCATTTGATAACACTATCAATGATATATCAGATGATGAGGTATTATACCATAAAAGTGTTTATTATTATTGGTATTTATTCGTGTTACATTAAAAAAAGTTAATATAAACATAACCTATACAGATTTATGCTGCTGGTGTGAGTGGTTATCTAAATAATCCTAATTGGAACAATCAAAAACAAAACACTCCGTATGTATACAACATATCTGATGATGATGTTGATTTACACGATACTGATAATGAGGTATTGTAATTTTTTTAAATTATATAGAATTTGCATTGTAATTAACACAAAAATATCTGTTAATTTCTAACTATTTTTATGCATTTTTTAGATTGTTTGTTTGACGCATAACAGTCGGAGGTTGTCAAAGGCAAAATCTGGAAGCGGTAAAAACATATGCAAGTTTGATTATTCCGATTATGAATCTGATGATGAGGTAGTTTTAAATTTTTTTTTCTTATATTATTTTTTCAAGCATGAATATTATTGTTGCAATAACGAATGTATTTTTTTTAATGCATTTCCGGTTTTTTTATACAACATACAAATATATTATTGTTTGTATTCTATACAGGTGGTTTGTTTCACTCGCAGCAGTTGTAGATTATCAAAACCAAAATTTGACATAGAAAATAACATATGCAAGTCTGATAATTCCGTAGACGAACGTGATGCTGAATACCGTGAGGCAAGTATTGAGGTATTATATTCTCTTTAATGCTTATTACAAATCTACGGATACATTAAATTAAAATGTAATATATATTTCATAAATATTATAAATTTAGGAAACAAAGTATTATGTTGAATCGCCGGAATCTTCAAAAGATGATGTATCACCACAGTTCAAATTGGGGATACATCATACAATTGGAAAAAAATGCAATCATGAAGACATCGTTGATCTACGTATAGTAGAACAAGAAGATTTTCCCTTTGAAGGAAACAATTGCAATTTAGATGATACTAATAACAAACTCGTAATATTTAATTATATTCAATTTATTATAAATAAACAATTTGTTATTAATTATTGGTTTTAATTTTCAATACAGAGAAAAATGTATTATGTTGAATCACCAGTTTCTTCTAAAGATGATGGAACTAAAGAAGCGAGTAAGAGAAAGAAAGAAGAATTTGAAGAACAAGACATTTGTGAAGACAGTTTTGATATATATAACTGTCCAGATTTCAAATACAAGCATAGCCTTATCGTTCAAGATGATTGCGATGAAAGCACTGACAATGGTTTCAACGACGTTTCATCAAAGGATGAGAAGATTAGTGATGATAGTGATTGTTAAAAAATGTTTAATAATTTGTTTAGAAAACTAATTTAATATTTTGTTGGTATTTTATCATTATTAAATTTTTGGATTATGTTTTATCTTTTAAGTTGAATTTTAATGATTTTGATAAATGATGTATCTTAAATATCTATCTTACATGCAACAACGATATACAAATTTGATGATATCTAATAGCGAATCAAACTAAAATTTGATGATTAACACACGTTAATAAACATCATAAATATTATTTTAAAGTTTATAATTTTAAAAATATCAAACAGTATAATTTCCATGTTATGTCACATACTATGTATGTATTAATATTGTTTATGTATCATAACTATTACAACTTAATAACAATTTTTAAAAGTATAATCAACCTAAAAAGAAATACAAAATATTTCTCAACAAACCATAACAAATCTTTAGGAAATGATTACTATCCTACAATGATAAACATAACAACTTTCAACACACCAAGGAAAAATGTAAACACATTTAATGATTTAACTTGGAAAATGAAATAATCATTTCCTTGATTGACTTAGTTAATGCACAAGTCCATTCAATTAAGTTTTTACTCTATAAAATTAACTTGTTTTAACTTTTTAACACACACAATTCACCAACTAAATATAATTACCAGAAATCGAGTCATGTCTCTAATGAAGAATGTAAAACGTTCTGAAACACATGAACATGAAGAAGCAAAGTCACCCAAGTAAGTATAACAGTTTCATGATGCATTGTTCTTACCTTTCTTTTGCAATAAAATATATTTTTTTACTGTAAAAATGTTCATTTAACATAACAGGAAGCAACGGACCGAAGCTGTACAAGGATCTACGTTCAAAGAGTCCTTTGGATCATCAGGTTAATAGTGGTCTAATTATTTCTATACATTGGAAGATATATCTTGCATTTTAACACTTTGATGATATTTATATGAATATATATGTTTGTATTTTTTAGGTGGAGTCAAAGCAGACTCTAAAGATGATGCAAGCAGTGTAGACTTGCATCCTGTGGAGATCTATGAACGTTTACAAGCAGAATATAGAGAGAAAAAGTGGCAACGGTGGTTAAAGAGCCAAGAGATACAAAAGGCAAATAAAAAACCAAACAAGCTCAAAGCTGCAATCAGGAGAAGAATGAGAGTTTCGGAACCTGACCAAGAAGAAGAGTTTAGCGATGAAGATTATTTGGATGATTTAGATTATGATAATTTGCATTTAGCATTTGATCCAGAAAAATCACCGAAGTTTCATTGTTAAACTATTATTGAATAAATTTCTTTATGTTAGATTGTCGCTTTATGTTTATTTCTTTTGCTTTCATTTTAGTTACATATTTTTATATTTAATTATAACAATATTAACTTAATGCATTGTACAAAACTAAACGTGTTAATAAAATTAAAGTTAATAACATAATTTGTATATATATTTGATTTTAGGTAAATAATATCAAGAGTGATAATTGTTTTTTTTTATCCTTTACAATATATCTATTTTATATAATAAAACTCAATAATTTATAAGTCCATTAAGCTAGAAAAATAATTAATGCGCTAACGTGTTTGCGCTCCTATTGGTCGATAAATAATTAATGCTCCTTCTTGGTACAACACCTCTAAGCACAAGCCTAATTACTCAAAGTTACTAAATGTTATACACGCCCCAAACCTCTATTTTTGTTAACTTTGAAACACCATTAAACATATCATCAATACACGCTCCAAACATCAATTATCCTGAAACGCTCCAAACATCTATTTTTGTTAACTTTGAAACACCATTAAACATATAATAAATACACGCTCCTTATTCAAAATCAGTTAAGTTATATGATTTTGGTCAAGGGTTATTTTCGGATATTATTGTGCATTTCTTTGGTGGACAAACCCCAAACCAGTCAATTATCCTGAACAAATATCGATCCAATCCTATTTTTATAAAGTGTGTGTAAGTCTTTTTTTTATCTTTTTTTTTTAAATTATAATAATTGGTTATGCATCTATGACTAACGATTGATTATTCAATAGTGTTTGTGCTAATTATTTTTATGTATGCTTTTTTTATTTTTGGAACGTGTTCAATAGTTTTTTGCCTAATTGTTTGTTTTTAAATATTGTATGTTTCAATTCGATTGTTCAAAGTGCAAGTAATTTTTGAGCGTGTTTATGAAATAAATATTGATCTTTGATATATTGATCTTTGATTTTATTTTGGTCCTAAAATTGTGTGAAAGTTATTTAAGGAATACAGCGTTTTTTCATGAATGTTAATTGATTTTTTAAAAAGGATGTGCTGTGTTTTTGCTGGGATTGAATCATTGTATTAACAACCTTCTAAAAAATTCATAACCCTAATTTTTTCAATCTGCCTATATAAACTTTACGAAGTTTTACCTAAATGCTCACATCCTTCTTCTTACATTTTAACTCACATATCATAAAAATCAATGGCTCAATTCGTGAATGGCTACATGAAGGATCTTTCAGCTGTTAAGGACAATGTGAAATTGCGCGTAAGAGTTTTTCGCGCTTGGATGCAGCCTGTATATGGCAAACCCCACGTCATCAATATGGAGCTTATTTTAGCCGATGAGCAGGCAAGTAATTTAGTTTTGGTTCATACATACATTTAAATGCTTATAATTTAGAATTGGTGAATAATTCAGTCATTCATTTTTGTTTTAAACAGAATACAAGAATTCAAGGCCAGATCCGGATGAAACAGGTTGATACTTTCAAACATCAAATCGAGGAGGGTAAGGCAGTTACAATAAGTCGTTACGTGCTGGGTGAGATTCAGCCGAGGTACAGGATGGTGAAAAACGGGCTCCGGCTAAGCTTCTTAGCCAATACAATTGTTGAAAAATGTAATGATTTTACTGGCTCGATGCATTGTTTTGACTTTAGATCATTTAAAACCATAACAAATCTACACGTTGAAGAGGACGGCCAGTTTGGTAAGTACATTTGTGCGTTATACTAAATTCTAATAGTAGACCAGCCTTACCAATTGAAACTCATAAAAATATTGTCATTTGTTTGTTCCTGCATCAGATGTCATAGGCCAGGTGATTGCTTGCGATGATTTAGATTGCTATGACAAAAATGGCAAAGCAGGGAAGAAGAAACCCATCACCCTTCTTGATGCAGAGTAATTCTATATTATATATAACATGAAAGTTTGCTGTGTACATTTTCATTTTAAAATAATGACATTTTGACCACTATACTTATTGTTGCAGGGGCATTGAAATGAGGTGCACTCTTTGGGGAGCGTTTGCGCAACAGTTCTCAGACTTTCTACAGAAATGTGATGACCATTCAAAGATTATTGCTGTCCTTAATCTTGCCATGATGAAAATGTGGGACGGTAAGTTTTCATCCTATAATATAATGCAATCTAAATAATTTAGTAACTTTATGCCTAACCATATAATGATTTGATTTTCTGTAGCCAAAATGGGAGTGCAAAATGGCTACAATGCCACAAGGTTATTCCTTTTTAACGGAAAAGATGAAATCACAGCATCTGAATTCAAAGATGTTGAGGAGTTTAGACAAGGGTATGTCCAAAATACGCGCATATTATCTATTTTATATTCTTTCACTTTGTGGTACATGTACTTTTCCATATATAATGTGTGCCACAGATTCTAATAGTACATTTCATATATAGGATGCTTGCTACAAAGGTAGATGAAATGTCTGAAAATACAGCCAACCGCATCTCCACCGCCTCTAGAAACTCGACAAAAGAAGATTTTACCACTTCTGCTACAATGAGACACATTGTCGAGCTCTTGGATGTACCACAGGTAAGCAATCACCCCTTACCTATATTTGTTAGTATAACATATATATATTTTTTTCTTTTCGAATTACATTATTTTCTATTTATCATTAGGGTAACCCTTCTGTAATTGTGGGCACTGTCTGTGCAATAAATGAAGAAGAAGGGTGGTGGTATCTGGGTTGTGGCAAATGCAAAAAGAAAGTTGTTAAGGCAAGTGATATAGTAGATGTGGAATCAGAAACCTCGGGAAAACAGGTTGGTGGGCCAACCGAATGGTATTGCACTAAATGCTTGGTTGTTGTACAGAGCCTCAAATCGGTGTGAGTGTTGGTTATAATAATGTATTATTAATTTAATTTAGATGAAAAGTTACCTGCAATGAATCACCTAATATATTGTTGTATTTAGGTTCCGTCTTCAGATACGTGTTCAAGATGCAACGGGGACATGCTCTTTGTCCCTCTTTAACGATGAGGTGCAAGCGATCGCTGATAGATCCGCTTACCAGTTTTGTGACAAATACGGGAAGGTACATTCAAACTCTTAGAATAATGTTGAATCACTTTGTCCTAAAATTTATAAACTCATACAGACAATAATACATTATTATTATTACATGTGTAACAGACTGATAGCGAATTTGTGCCGCTTGAGATTACAAAAATTGTTGGTACTAAGTTTGCCTTTAAGGTGTTCATGGATAAATTCAATGCTACAAAGTTGTTGCCTGTGTTTAATGTCTTGCGTATGTCTGCGGATCCGGCAATTATTGAATCACTGCACGCAGCCGAAACACCAGTCAAGGTAACAATATATTTTCTGCACCTACTTATATTTGTTTTGTTTATTATACAACACTTTTCACACGCCCAAATTACATATTAATTACTTTGTTTCAGCAGCCGGACAACGAAGCTACAAGTGGCTGTGTACACCACGTTAGTTTTGTTCCTCATCAAATGTAACCATTGTTACATATGCTACTAAAATTCTGCTAAACTAACCATCTGTTTGATATTGTCAAGGATCTGGAATCGCAGACGGATGACAACACCACCCCAACAAATGCAGACAAATCCGGTGTTAAGAACAAGCGAGCAGCCGACGATGAAGCAGAAGGAAGCATGTCTTCTAATGGTAAAAAGGCAGCTCTCGAGATCAAGGTGGATAAGGAACCATGAATACGCTTGTGTTGAAGTGATGATGTCTGTTGCAGCTCCAAATCATAAACTTTTTCATTTTATATTTGAATAAATCTGTTTGGACAAGTTTTTTTTAACTCTTTGTGGTTGGGGAGTCCCAATCACTTGCACTTTGCCTTTTGGTGCGAAACAGTGTTCTCAGGCTATACTTATGAATGGTGTGACGCATTCTTTATGAATGGTGTGACGCATTCTTTATGAATGTGTTATTTGCATATTTCTATTTTTGGTGGAGTTATACATGCTTTCCTTGGTTTTTTGTTTTTGTGTTTTATTTTTTTTGCAGGTTACTCAAGGTTACACATTTGGTTAAGCATATGAGTACATAAATTAATATTCCGTTAGAAGAGATGTACAAAAATAGCTTTTCAGTATAGTGTTTACATTCGTTATTCTTTCTTACTTATTCATATTCTTACCTCTTCTTAATCAAAAACTCTCTAAAATCCCGTGGATTCCACGGGTCTATAAGCTAGTATTTAAAATGCTATATCAAACTTTATTTTTATATGAATTACAAAACAATTAGTTCAAACTTAATTATATACATTATCCATACCAATTTTATATAATATTGAGTTTCCTTTTACAATTAGGTTATGTTAAATAATCTATATATGTTCCCCGAAAAAAAAATTCAATGTTAACCTTAGTCGTATGTTTTTTTATTCCCACATCCACAAAACTAATATGAAATCACTAACACTAATTTCTTCAACTACGGAGTTAAACGGTGTTGAGGACATAGAGTCGGAGCAAGTTATCAAAGGCGATGAATTTGTTTTACATACGTTAGAGATCAATGCTACAAATACTGAATTAAAACTTGTTGAGAACAAAAAACCACTGATTGTTGAACATTTGAAAACAAAGGAGGAAAGGGAAAAAGAATGTATTCACATACTAGATGTCATGAAAGAAAAAGAGTGGTGGGATAATTGGGAATACGAGAATTGTGAAAATTCAGAAGATGAATATGAAGATGATAACTGTTACTGCCGTTCGTGTCAACAAACGTGTAAATGTGTTGCTGAAGAATGTGAATGCTACATTCGTTAATAATTATTTTTTAGTATTAACGTTTTAAATATTTGAGGTTCGATTTTACATGACTGTTGCGTTTTTATAAAGAAAGTTTTATGTTTATGTATTAGATGTTTTATTTTCGATTTAATATTAATAATAGCCAAAAACTTTGTGTGTTTTTATTTTTGTTTTATTTTGATTTACTTAATTGTTTATTATTTTTAGTAATTATTATGATTTCCTAAACATGTTAACAAATATAATGGATATATTATACGATTTTTTTAAAAACAGTAATTATCTTGATTGTAGCTTCCTTCCTACTTAGGTTGTGTTAAATAATCCATATATACTCGCCGAACAAATAACACTATTAACCCTAATTCACAAATCTTTATATCGTGCATACAAACGAAGATGTCGAAACGAAAGACTTACATCAGTAAGCTAACACCAGAACTAAATCCTTGCACTATTAATGTAAAAGTGTTAAGGACATGGTGTTACAGAGCAACATCTATGCCAATAACTCATCGACACTTTGAGATGATTGTCCTAGACGAAAATGTTTTTTTTCCTTTAATTATTTTTTTTATTCGTTTGATACACGTATTTTTATCAACTTATTTATTATATCATCCTTATTTCCCAGGGTGATAAGATTTATGTTATCGTGAACAATGGTCGATTTGCGTTTCTTGATAAGTATTTCAAAGAATATATGGTTATTCTTATGAGCAATTTTAATGTTATTCCTAATAACACAAGTTACAAATACACAGAACATCCATACAAAATAAGCTTTGATGGATTCGCAACTGCGCGTCGGTCAAATGCATTTGATGGCAATGTTAATAAACTTGGATTCGAAGTCACGGAATATTCTGACATAATGTCACTGAATCTAAACACAGAATTACCTGTTGGTATGTGATTCAATATGTACAATTTTTAATAATATGTATATTTCAATGTACATATTTTCATTTTTTTTAATAAATTTTAATCTTACGTGTATTATAGATATTGAAGGAGAAGTATTTAGTTGGGAGTACAAACTTACAGATTATGAAGTTTGTGGATGTAAAACGAAAGTGTTACCTCTCAAGCTAAAGGATACATTGTAATCTTACTTTTCTTCCTTATTATAGTTAATTATTTAAGTATATCTTATAAATATACTATGTTAAAATTTAATATTAACAAACTAGATTTATAAATTGCATTGACTGATTTTGTTTTGGTTTTTTTGTTTTTTTAGGGGGATTGAACTTACATGTTTAGTAATGGGTATAATGGCGGAAAAGTTGCCTGATTACATTAAAGCTATTGAGAATTATGATAAGTTTTTAATGAAAATAGGAAATGCTAGAGTTTATGTTGAAGGGAAAGGTATGTTTATGTATCCCATACTCATTATTTTTTATAATGAGATAGTTATTTTGTAAAATATATTTAATTCATTTATCGATATACATAATTTTCAGGTCCGCCTATGATATACATTAACCATCAATTGGGAGTACATTTGAGATATCTAATTGAAGGAGCGGAGCTTATGAAGATCAATTTATTCTATCTTTTTGTTTTATGTTACTTGAAAGATTATGAGTTGTATTTTATCTCTTTACTCTTATTTTGAAATTTTAATGTTTTAAATTCTTTTTGGTGCATATTATCTAATATCATGTTTAAATGTCATTTTTCTATGTTGTATTACAATTCATCAAGCTAAATTTATGATGACTATGCCCGACTAATATAGTGACGCTAGCCGCCCCATGGGGGCGGGCCTGGAATCTAGTATATTATAAAGAATAAAAAGCTACTAACAAGGCACTAGAAATATATTATACAAGACTAGAAATAAACTAAATAACACATTCTAAAATCTTCCTGAGACTTTAACTGTGATGACTACAAAAGGTATGAAAAAACTCTTGTCGATTACGGAGAAGTGAGAACCAAGACAAGAGAAAAATCCTCACCTTCGGAGGCACACTTTCCTAGCATTCTCTTTCTTACTTTTTGCAGAATATCAGATTTACCCTTAAATAATTAATTAATAATTTCTTTAATGTTTGTAATAATAGCCCAAATGAGAGTAATATGATAAACTTGATCGAAATTATGAATATTTTTGTAAGTTAGACAATTAATTTAAGACAACCCAAAAAGAAAATTTAGACAATAAATACGGGAAGTAATAAACATTTAGATGATCTAATGTTTATGACTTTTTCTCTGGGTTAATGTTTTAATGTTAAACAACTAAACACGTTGTTGTGTAGGTTATAATCTAATCTATACTACCTTATAATGTATTCAGGACATCTATATTTAGAAGTCTTAAAATGTTTAAGATCAAAAACATTTCTTTAATAGGGAAGATGCATACTGATTGGCTCCAAAAGGTCAACGCAAAATCAACCAAGGATATGGTCAACTAGGTCAAACAGCTTGTGCCAATTTCCCCGTGAGTACAGTGTTTTCCCGGGTCGTTATGTCCCAGCGAGGTGTGAAATTGTATTTTAACGAATCTGTGATCGGGTGATCATGAATGGAAAAGGGGTATGAGTGATAGAACAAAGGAAATATAAAAGAAAATGACTCAAATGAACAATATCAACAAACACGTGAAATCAAAATATTTAAAAACGTTTAAAAACTTAAAAACGTATGTTTAAATTAAAAATAACGTAAACGTACAAAATAAAAAGTGAAACGAGAGCAATAAAAATCCTACGGATTATGAAAATTACTTTTTTTACAAACCTAATGATAAAAGAAAATTTTAAGAAAAAGAAAAATATTTTTTAGACTATTTAATTATTTATTATTAATTAAAAATTATTTAACCTAATTTAATTTATAAAAAAAAATACAAGATGAACAGTAAAAAATGTAAAACTTTTTATAAAAATACTAATTAGTAACAGGAACCTAATAAAATTATAAAAGTGGAGAAAAGCTTATTTAATAAGCTAAAAATAAGCTGAAAAGGTTAATAAGCTAAAATGGAATAGGATTACTATAAAAATAAATGAGGAAAACTAAAACTCATAAGGACACATGGGGGAGATGGTGCCTCGTATCCGTTTGGTTTTGTCACTAGCAACCATAAGGTCCCAGGTTCGAATCCAACTCTTGGCACCTTTCTTTTTATTTTTCTTTTCTTGATTTTCTTTTACAAAAACACTTTAATACTAAAAATAAACAACTTTAAAAAAGACAAAATTTTTAGAAATTGCAAATAAGCTCAGAATGAGCTTAAATGCTCAACAGTGGAGCTTTTTAAACTAGAAATGGATTTTGAAACTAGAAAAGCTAGACAATAAGCTAAAAACTGAGTACAAAGGAAAAGTAAGCTAGAACCAAGTGAGATAAGCTAAGAAAAGCCAAAGAAAAGAGAAAAGCTCTGAAAATGAGCTTATAAGCACAAATGAGCAATCCAAATTCCACAGAGGACCAATCAGGTCACAAGCCTAAGTTGCAGGCGTCTTTTGGCTTATCAAATAAGCTAGGAACCCCAAAAGGAACCCTGAACCAACAAGTCAAGCCTAAGGGCTTCTCAAAGAACCCAAAAACTCACTATGGGGCCCACTGATAAGATCACAATGAGCTTGAAAAAGTGGCTTTTTTTGTCACTTTGCTGTCAACGAGTTTTGCAGCCCCGAAAAAGGGTGATTTACCCTTGTAAATAAAATCTAAAAATTAAAATAAAAATACCAGTATGTACACAATATATAATAGTACATTATCCCTGAATTTTATCAGATTTGGTAGAAAATTGAAGAAATGAAAATTCAAAAAAGTTTTTCTGCAGCTCGGGTACTTTTTGACTTTTTAAGTTTATGAACTAGGTTGATTTTTATGAACTTTGATTGTGTCCTAATGATTGAAAATGATGTAATAAGCTATTATGAGACTAGATTAAGCTATTAAAACTAGATATGAAGCTATATGAATGATTAAAGATCCTAAGTTACTAACAGTTAGTACTAAAATGAGGATTTAAAGCTAATTTTGACTTTTTGTGCTATTACCCACTGATTTTATACTTTGACTAACCTAAAATGACCTAATGTGATATGACTCAACCAAAAACTACAGCAAAAACCTACTAGAACACATTGAACCGCACCGACCCAAACACCCCCTTAAATATGACTGATTTTAG